>JAOTRO020190363.1:0-10610 GCA_028566515.2 Pyracantha coccinea | reverse complement strand
AAGTTTGTCTTGCCATTTTCCATTCTTGTTCGAGAAGGATTCTTGAGGCAGTTTAGAATCGTCTTGTTGGACCTCAGCTTGCGCGTTGCCCAAAGGATACTGGGTATGGGCATATGCTGCTTGACGCCATATTTTTTAAAGAACTTCGCCAAGTCTTTGCCTACGAATTACGGGCCGTTTTCTATGACGATAGATTGTGGAACAGTAGATCATGTTTCTCTATATGAAGCGTTTTATGTTCGTCTGAGTTGTGGTTGTCATTACCCTGCTTCTATCCATTTGGTGAAGTAGTATATTGTCATAATCCTTATGCCTTTGCCCTTAGTAGCGGGCTGCATAAGACCCACTAGGTTGATTGCCCATTGCATGAAAGGCCATGGACTTGTTCGCAGATGAGGCTCACTAGTAGGTAGTGCAGGCACGGGCTTTAAACACTATCGCACCTTTGTACAAATTTCTTTGCATCTTGATGCATAGTTGGCCAGTAATAAGATTCTAAAAAACGCTAGGCGCTAGTCGGGCGATAGGCTTAGGCCTAGAGGCTAGACGACGAGGCGGGGTCTAGGTGGATTTAAGTAAATTTATTATGTTTTGTATAAATAAGTGCCTATTTATACTTAAAAACACATAATTGTTTTGGGATAGACAAATTGCAAAATAAAAGACATGTAAGTTATAAAGTATTAGAACATATTGAAAACATGGAGAACAAGCATATACTAAGTGTTTATTCGAGTATTCAACATGTCTCTTACATTTTATTGAAAAAATAAAAAGCAAAATGAAAGTTATCGATTTTTTGTCTAAGTGAAAGTCGTGACTTAGGTGGGTGCTGTAAAGACGAAAACTTTGTAACGAACAAGACGAGAACACGTGTACAAAGTAGATTTGTATTGATTTAAATTTGTAGGTTACAATATTTGTTTACAACTTTTCCTTTGTTTAAGTCTTCATATTTGATATAGATGCTTGATTGTTGATCCAAGGGCTGCGATGACTTGATCTCGGACGAACGGTTGAACGATTGTTTCAAGTTTTGAGCTTGAAACAAACTTAGGGATGGTCTTAACCTCAAGGTGCGGCAAAGAGAATGTGGATGCAGGATAGCGTTGCTTCAAGCTTCTTGGCGACTTGATCTTGAAACAAACATTGCTATAAGTTTATAAGCTTGCAACAAAGTCTTGAAGGAATCGGGAAGAGCGCTTGTTGATTCTTCAAGGAAATGCTTCGGCTTTGGTCGAGAGAAAGCTTCGGCTTTAATCGAATGTTCTTTGAAGATAGCTTTGGTAGCATATTGGTCTTCAAAGGTTTTGCAGAGGTTCTTCTGTGTAGAGATTTTTCTACCATTATGCTTGTAGGAGGACCTTGTATTTATAGGCTTCTCAAGGCTTGCCTTTGGGATAATTTAGGCATGTTTTGTGCCTTAATTTCAGTCCTTTGCCGAATTTAAGAGGCTTGTTGCCTATTTTGTGAGCAATTCAATTCTTGCTTGTTTTTACGAAGATGCTTTAACTTTCTTTCCAGTTTTAGGATCAGTTTGGACCTTTAGCCAAATTCAAGAAAGATTTCTTCCCTTTGCTGAATTTAGGGAATGTTTTATACTTTCCTTGCTTGATTTATGCCACATATCATTGGCGATTTGTCCATTTGTGATGAGTCATATGCTATGTGGAGCTTTGTGATGCACCTTTTGTATGCAACAAAATTTACATGTCTACATGAGCCTAAGCGGGCTTAGGCGGGCTAAGAGGGTGTCTAGGCAGGCTAGGTGGAAGCCTAAGCAAGTCTAGACACACTTTCTTAATTTTCAAATGCCTAGGGGCTAATCGGGGCGGTGGCCAACCGCCTAGCGCCTAGGCGGGGCCTAGGCAGTGCTAAGCGGCTGTTTTTAGAATAGTGGTTAGTAATAGCCTACGTTTAGAGGTTTCTACGCCAAGGAGTGGCCTCCTGAGTGATTTCCACAAACGTCTGCATAGACTGAGCTTAGAACCTTTAGGGCGTTGGGAGGTGCTACGTAACTGAGATGTGGTCCTAAAAAGGATCTGCAAACGAGCATGTCATTCCACATGTAGTAGTATACTGCCTTTGTTTGGAGCTTTCTCGACTCCAATCTATATGTGGGAGTGCCCCATTAACTAAGTATTCTATGATGGGGTATTTTCCAGCTTAGGATTGTATTGACTTGTGACACCTCGGCTGCTGGTTCTGTTTCTATGCTCGGCTTTTCCAGGTATTTGATTAGAATAGAATGTCCGCCTCTAGGGAATTTTTGGGTTGTGTTGTTGCATTATCTAGGCCATATATGACCTTTGCTATGACATCTACCAAGACTTGGACTTTAATTGTTGTGCAGGGTTTGTAAACTAAGCCAGATTGCCCAAGCTCCAACATCAACTTCAACACTCGTAAAAAAGCGTCTGGACTATGTATGATAAACGCAAGGGATAATGGGTCATGACAATGACTGTATGTGCCTGAAAGTATGGTTTGAGTTTTTGAGTTGCAACAATTAATGCCCAAATTAGCTTTTCAATCTTCAGGTATCTAGTTTTAGCATTGATGAGAGCTTTATAATTGTTGAATACATGCAATTGGGCCCCAACTTTTCTCGTATGAAGGTAGAGCTCATTGCTACTTCTGATACTGTTAGATAAATGTATATGTCTTCTACTGCTTCTAGCTTAGATAGTAGAAGAGGTGATTTTAAGTACTACTTCAGGTCCTGGAAATCTGTGTTACACTCGTCATCTCATTTGTCTCATTGTACCTTTTTTATTACCATGAAAAATGGTTTACATCGTTGGTAGTTTGTGAAAGGAAATGATTGAGTATGGCTACTCATCTGATCAGACTCTGGATTTCCTTCAAGGTAGTCCATGACTACATATCCAGGATCGCTCGGATGTGATTTGATTACACGTTTGGTCACAAGACCCTAAAAATCTGTCTGAAGATACTTTGAATGTGCATTTGGCAGGGTTGAGCTTTATTTTGTACTCCTTGAGGATGTTGAATGTTTACTCCAAGTTGTCGATGTGGTATGATCGCTACTTGGCTTTTACCATAATGTTGTCGACTAGACTTCCATGGTTACTCCAATCTGCTTCTTGAACACCATATTTACCAGTTGTTGGTAAGGAGCCCCTATGTTCTTAAGGCCAAAAGGCATGATCTTGTAGCAATAGGTGGCTCGTTTGATCACGAATGCAGTCTTCTCCTTGTCAAGCTTGAACATCGGAATTTAATTGTAGGCTGAGTATGCGCCCAAGAAATTGAGCAACTGGTTCCCTAAGATTGGGTCCACCAGTAGGTAGATTCTGGGAACTGGATAGGGATCTTTAGAGCACACCTTGTTGAGGTTGGTGTAATCTATGCAAACTCATTATTTATCCTTTTATTTCTTCATTACCAGCATGACATTGGCTAGCCATGCTGAATGTGCCACCTCTTCGATGAATCTAGCCTCCAATAACTTGTCAATCTCCACTTCAATGATTTCTAGTCATTCTGAAGCGGAATGTTGTATTTTCTGGATCACTAGTCTGGCAGCGGGGTTGGCGTGTAACTTATGGCAGGCTATCTTGGGGTTGATATCGGGCATTTTAGAAGGTGGCCATGTGAAAATGTACTTGGTGTGACTTCCTTATTTTCCTTCGGGCTTGGACGTGAGCCTATTCTAGCCGTCTTTTCCGTGAGGTTTTTTTTTCCTTCGGGGTTCAAACATGAGCTGATTCTAGCTATCTTTTCCACGAGTTCCTCTTTTTCCTTCAGGCTCAAACATGAGCCAATTCTAGCCATCTTTTTTGGCTGTAGAGGATCAAGAATAATGTACTTGGCATCTTCTTCGATTTTCCATCCTGTCTCATCCACGGATGCATAATTTTGGACGTCATCTTCTTGATCAACCTGTTGTAATTACTATTTGGTAGCTAGGTCATCCTTATTTACTTCGGTTACTTAAACTGAGGTAAAAAACTTATTCTTTAACTCCTTCAGAACCTGCACAGTGCACTATCGGCATGCGACCTAGTCTAACTTGATCTCTCCGAGTCTTCCTCCTAGGATGCAAAATCATATTTTTTGGTACTTGACAGAGGTTACAATGTCCTGTTTTACTAAGCAAGGTCGACCTCGAATCCCATTATAGAGAGACGACTCCCTCGGTTGCTGATTATCGTGAACGCTTACTTTAACACAACTGATGGCTTTTTCACGTCGAGTGTTAAGTTGCCGATGACAGTTGAGGTGTGGCCGTTAAGTTCGGAAGTACCTTAGCTCGACGTATGATCGTGTTGTCCAAGCCCATTTTCTGAATCACTGAAAACTAAAGAAGTTTAATTGCGCTACCATTCTTCATCATCATTCTATCAACTGTGATGTGAACCAGTTGGACATATATCACCAGGGCCTCGTTATGAAGGAAGTCTACACCTTCGACGTCCTACTCGTTGAAGCTAACGATCGATTTGGTTCAGTGCTCATTTCCTAAACCTGAGACTGATGTCGCCTGATGGATTTTTCTTTTCTTGGATTTGTGGTGGCCCCTAAGTATTCAGATTTGGTGAAGATGTCATTGATTCAGATAGACTTGGTAGTCAATTATGCATTTGCATTCATTTTGGGACGCTCAGCTGGCTTATCAATGTATCTATCGCATTTGCCTTCTCTCACGAGCTTCTCCAAGTAGTCTCTCCATGTGAAGCAACTGTCGATTGTATGACCGAGAGCTCGGTGGAATGCGTAATATTTAATGTGATCCAACTGAGAGGTGTATTCTTTAGATTGTTTCGACAGCTTGAACCAAGGTTCACTCTTGAGGTCACAGAGGATCTCATTGATTGGGATTGAGAACTTGGTGTAGTTATTGGCTGTTAGACCCCCTTCTTCGAGAATCGATCCCTACACTTGGTCCTTGACTTATTCCTATCATTGGACTGCTTCCCACCCATATTTTTTAGTCTACTTTCGACTCATTCCGAGCTTCTCCAATGCTTTGTTGGCTCGCAAAGCTTTGTCCCAAAGTGCATGGTTATGTGCCAAAGCGAATGAGTCCACCTGAGTCAAGTTTTCTACCATTATCAATTCTCCGAATAGCGAGTGGCCTGCTAGGAGTCTATTTTGGAAGGCTGCACTAGCTACCGAGTCATTGTATCTGACTATCTTATCCTTCTCCACCTTAAACCTCTTTATGTAGTCACAAAGTGTCTTCTTTGGATTCTTTTTTATATTGGACAAGTGATCAGACTTCTTTTTTATCAAGCAGTAAGATGATACTCCTTAGTGAAAACCAAGGAAAACTTATTGAAAATTTAGATGGGCTGTGGTGGCAAGGTGTGGAACCAATCTTGCGCCTTGTCATGTAAGGTTGTGGCGAATATCTTGCACATGAGTGCTTCATTGCTCTAGTAGAGTATCATCGCGCTACGATATTGCTTCTACTCGATCTGGTCTGTGAAAGGTGACCTGCTTCTATGGGCTACATCTTTTCGAAGTGCCTCATCAGTGATTTTGATACGCTGGACTCTACACAATCGTTTAACAAGAAAGGCTATTTACTTCTTCTTGGATATTCTTCTGGTAGGGCACCAGGGCTTCTGTCTACCCCTTGACAGTGACCTGCTAGTCTATGCTGCTCTTCCCCATGTCTTGCCCGTTTGTGTAGCGACTACGGTGCACGTGGTTCATCCTCGATTGATGAATGAGCTGCTCGTTATTACGCTAAGCATAAGCTGCCAGTTGAACTTGAGCCAAACTATGTGGCTGCTTCTCTCCGTCCGCTATGCTGCTTACTCTAATGTGAGGTGGAGGATGCTCCTTGCGGGTCAAGCCGTGAATGGACACTTCGTTTGGAATTATGCCCATGATTTTCATTAGAGTGTGGGCCCAACGGTGAATGAACACTTGCCCGTATGCCTAGTCGGAGAGAGAACGAATCTCTGCGCTTAGGTGAAAGAAAAAGTTTTCACAGGGGCCAAGGCTACAATGCATATTACCTAAAAGCTCGACTCATAGTTGGTTGAGTAGCTGCATGCTAGGACACTGCTACAAAGAAACGTCGTTGCCTGCTAGTGTCTTGCTTTGAGACACCTCATCTAGGGCGTGTTGCAAAAATTTGATTCACTAAGGTACTCTGCTGGGCGAAGGCGCTTGTCAATTTACGACCTGTCGAGATAACTGTTGTTCATCATTCCAGGTGGAAGGGCCTGGATGGTATATGTTTCCATGAGTGGTGAAAGTGTAGTAGACTCAACATGCAAAATTCAAGCAGGGACGGATCAAATTTGAGAAAAAAAAAGGTGAAATACCCAGGTTCAATTGTTGGTTTAGGAACCTAAAACTAGGTCTGTTGAACCTTTTTGAAGATAGGTTTGGATTGCTGGCTAAGCCATGAGAGCGGGTCCGACCATTTGGGTGAATGGGCACTAGACCACGCTAGGTGGGCGCTAAGCCTGGGCTTTGGCGACTACAAGGATTAGATTGGAGACCTCTTGTACGTTGGCTAAGGCATGCGACTTGGCTTAGGCCTGGGTGTGTCGTGCTGTTACTGGAGCTTGGCCTATTGTAGTGGCAGCATTCTCACCATAGGTAGGGGTGTCCCGTGGACCATTGCGTCAGCGGCTACCACTGCTGACGTAGCCACGATTCTTAGTTTGGTAAGCCTCAAGAAGAGACATCGTGGGGCTGCATTGAAATCTCCATCTTTTGGTCCAAATCCTAAAAGGTAGAATGTTCCATTTGTCGTGGTTCATAATTTCTCATCATCATGTTTCTTCCCTAGGGCTATTCAAAGAATAAAAAAATTCTAAGAATAGGAACATGTGGGGAAATGTACATATAGGCAAAAAATTGAAAACGTTGAATGCGAGAACCTTCTTCGAGTGTTTGAATCAGGCCTTTCTAAGAAATCACCAATTTGTGGTAGCAAATTTCTGCCATCTTCAATCTTGAAAAAAAAAATATACCTGCAAAACAATAAACATGTTCGATCAAAGACCAAAGCCTCACGTGACAACGAGGAATGGGTGGGGGAGAGGTTTCACCAATGGATCTCCAGTACCTAAGTTAGTTTTTCTGAAGAAAAAAAGTGAGTGTTTAGCGTTTGTATGCGTAGCTAAAGTTTCCCAAAATTTAGTGCAAATTGAGGTATTTTTCGGAGGAGGTGGCTGGCCATGGGTTTAGGGTTTTGCCCTACATATAGCGACATCCTATTGACCAATGTGTGTTATCCGTTAGATGAATAAGGAAAGACCATTCCCAAGATATTAATTAGGAGAAGATATCTTGGGATAATGGTGGAAGTGTCTCTAATTGATTGAAATAGAGATTACTTGATGAAGTTGATCTTCAATTAAGAATGTATTAAAGATAGGATTTAGTAATTAATCCCTATCTTTAATTCTTTTGACTTTTTCATGCCACGAGCAAGAAAGCTATGAGCAGTCGTGGTCAGCTGCTTAGACCTTCAAAGATGCTGAGCTGAGCTTGAGATTATTTAGGAGATTTGGCCATTTAATGAGGACAACCATGTGTTATTAAGGTTACACGTGTAATACAGTTAGTAAGGTTGTTAGCATTTAGTTAAAATAGCTAGGATTTCTCTTATAAAAACAGTGTGTGTAATCTTTATTTACTTAGTAATACAAATCCTATTTCTCTCTTAAAACTCTCTCTCTCCAAACTCTCTCTTGTTTCTCTGTATCTTCTTCCTCTTCCTCTGTACCAATCCTTCATCTTTGTAATGTAGTTAACATGGTATTAAAGACACTAGGCTCACGCCATGGATTCTGGTGGTTCTACTTCCCATTATTTTTCATCTTTTTCTAGCTTAGTTTCTTTCCAAATTTTCATTAGATATTAGGATAAGTTTGTGGGTGCTTCGACAATCATTCTTTTTACCTCTGGGTTGATTTCTTTCCGATCAAATTCATGAGTCTTCCCGTTCCAAATCAAAAGCGGAAGATCGAAAGTTGGAGATAACAACAATCTCAGCCTGCACAGATGTACGTCCGTGGTGGGGTATTGTATGCTGTCTCGCTCTTTGTTCCCCAAGGCGGCACCTTCAGGATCGCCGTGGCTACCGTATGCGTCTTGTGGGCTACTGGGGTTTGCATATAGCTGATGGTTACGATTGCTGATGGCGGGAACGAGCATCGTGGCTTGATAGCTTATGCTTGGTTGTGATTTACACTCTATTTTCCCTTCTTGTGATATTTTAGTGGAATTGGCTGTGAAACAATTTGGGTATTGCAAATTTGTTGGTGGTTGTTTGTTCAAGATTGCAAATCTTGGAAGCTCTTCAGGTTATGATTCTGTGCACTCCAACTGTTTGGAGGAATGAGTCAGTGAATTCTTTGATCTCTACTCTGTTCTCTGGTATGGAAGAAAGATCAGACATGGGTGCAGGCCAGGTGTTTGTCAAAATGCCTAACTCAAAAGTTTCATGCGAAGGTTATGTTTTCAATCATTTTCTCCAAATTCTTGAACAATTAGAATGAATCTTTTCTGGGTTTTTTGGTGGTTGTATTTCGTGAGCAGCTGGTATGCCTATTCCGACATTAGGTTCATCATTTTCACAAACCATCTTGAAAAATTCTGTGCGGTTGTTTATAATAAGGATGCTTCCGATGATTCTTTACATATCGAAGTTGATCGTTCCAATGCTTTAGTGGAGATTAGTACCACAGCAGCAATCCTCTTTGTTGTGATTGCTTCATACTACTTGATTGTGTTTTACAAACTCATGTCATTCTAGTTTGTGGAGATTCTGGTGGTTTTGTTTTGCATTGGCAGGATAGAGGGTCTGCAGACTTGCTTGGTGACTTTGCTATCATGCATTTGCTGTTTTGTGGGCAGTGTATCGCCGCATATCATTTGCTTGGCTTGGTCAAGATATCCTTGGTATTGCACTGATAATCATAGTTCTTCAGCCTACAGTAAGTCCGGTTATACGATGAAGTTTGAAGAAGTTGTAAACGGTAAATCCCACGAAGGGTAATCCCGTGTTTTGAGTAGGTAAATTCCATGAAGGGTAATCCTACATTTATGTTGATTTTCTATTGTTGAAATTATGAAGGCTGATGCCATTGTTCAAAGAAGTTCTTTTTTGATAAAATCCACAAAGGGCGACCCCGTGGTACTATAGTTAAGGTCGATGCCACACTATAGTTTGTTATTTTTCTGTTTTTAAAAAGGCCGAAGCCAATGTTAAATGAAGTTGTTGACGGTAAATCCCACGAAGGGTAATCCCATAAGAAATTGGTATAACCGGCCTGAGGGTGTGTTACAATTTTATAAGAGGTTGTTCTTTGATTGAAGCTTCTGCGAGGCTGTGGAATATTGGATGTTTTGGATGGGAATACTGGATTTTTATATGAGCAAGTAGCATCTGTGCATTTTATCAACAAGTGTTATCAGTGAACAAAACTTTGTGGGCTTGGTTTGGCGTGATGAGAATTTAGATGGGTTGCTGTTTATTGTGTTGTGTCCGTTAAGAGTAAAGAGTTTGTTGATCTAGAGGAACAAGAAGTTGTGTATGATGGAAAACTACTTGAAGATCAGAGACTTATTGATGACATATGTAAACATTATGATGCTCTCTTACATTTGTTGGTTCAAAAGTCCGCAAAAGTTAGGGCCATACCAGTTGAGAAGAACTTTGAATTGTCAGTTGTGGCGACCACAATGCAATTGAGAAGAAACTGAACCATTTGTCCATATTTCAATGTTTGCTATTTGAGACTCTGCTGCAATCTCAAACTGGGATACCCCAGTTGAGATTGAGGGGGAGTATAAAGGGTACAAGTGTAATACAGTTAGTAAGGTTGTTAGCATTTGGTTAAAGTAGTTAGGATTTCTCTTATAAAAACAGTGTATGTAATCTTCATTTACTTAGTTAATACAAATCCTATTTCTCTCTCAAAACTCTCTCTTTCTCTAGAATCTCTCTTGTTTCTCTGTATCTTCTTCCTCTTCCTCTGTACCAATCCTTCATCTTTGCAATGTAGTTAACACGTGTCGCTTGCAGAATTTTTGAGATTATTTTTGACTTCACAACTATCATGTATACAACATTCGGACCACCATTCGAAGTCCATAACCACCAGGGTGAAACCTGTAAGTGAAAAAGTCAAAGGCACAAACGAAAAATCATGGAAAACTAGCCACTTGCGCAACAACCACTCCCATAATCCAGCCAAATAATGCAACTTGCAATTTAAACACAACTCGGTACCAAAAAGCACTTTGAAGAAAATTCTTGACGAAGGCACTCATTGATTTGAGAGGCGTAGAATGATGGTTGAGATATGATGGCGAGAATCAGCCTTTGTTAATGAGCGAAGGAGGGGACCATAACAGAAGAATGACAAGACAGAAGTAAAAAATTGTGCCAAAAACATGAGGTGGTGGAGAGTTCATGGAAAGTCCCACTTTTCAGAGTCCCCTTAGCGTTTATAATTAAATATCATGTACTAAAGCCTTGCGCAATCGAAGTGAGTTGTTTCTTCTTCTAAAATCAAGCGTTTGGCTTGGTCGCATCAAGTGAATCCACGATTAGCGGCGTAAGTGATTCCATTGCACCTCATTGAGTGATTCTCAGATTCTTACCCCAC
>JAOTRO020190352.1:0-10610 GCA_028566515.2 Pyracantha coccinea | reverse complement strand
CGACGAATTTGATTGGGAAGTACAGTGGCAAAAAGAAGGAGATTCATTGGCTCGTTATCTAGTCCGAATTGGTGAAAAATGAGAACAGTTGGTGGCGAAATCACGACAGTCCATATTTTTACAGGTTTGAAAGAATCACAAGGGCATTTTAGTTTCTCCTTGGCCATCATCGTGTGATTTATTAGTGCCAAAAATTGAAACTAAGACTAATGATGTGGAATACGTGCTTGAAATTTGTTCCAACCATCGGCCACCCTGTGGTTCTTGTTCATTTTTCTTTTGTTTGAAAAAGATGTTTCTTAAACTTTACTAATATTACGGTCCAGTAGTATTCACTTTCATTTGTAAGTGGAAGGTTTCGTATTTGGATCTCATGTGTGACAAGTTTGAAACGTAATTATAATTGATTGAATAAGCTCAATTCTCCACCTCTACATATCATAGCATATATAAAAATAGAATAAAAAATAAGTTTATCATAATCATATTGCTAAACAAACTAGTGAACTTTATCAACGTAAAAAATAAAATTTGAAGAACGATTTTAGATTGCTTATAGCAATTTCTTTATCGTTGTTTTTTTATGCACATTACCCACTTGATTTGTATGTATTCTCCTATTTAATGAATATCGTATTTCTTTCAACACGAATTACATAAATATAGACAAAAAAAATAAAAAAATAAAAATCACAAACACAGAGCCTCCTTCGCCTTATAATTCGCTCCCACTTATATTCCAACGCCATAAAAATTATAAAAACAAAAAAGCAAATCAATCAAACGTGGCAGTATCTTCCTCCCACTATTTCCCCTTAACCAACCTTTCCTTGTTTTTCTTTCTTTACATTACTCTGCATCTCCTCTGTTTTTCCTCTGTTTCTCTCCTCCTCTATGTCAAAATCCACTAGTGATCACAACTCATGCGCTAGGTCGAGGCGGCGGCATTTCGAGGCAACGGAGGAGCAACCGGGTTCCTCCACCAAGTTCGATGACGCCAATGCTCATGCCGTGTTTTTCCGCCGCAGGGTGCGAAAGTTGTCCAATTTCTCGGGCTGGCGGTGGTGCAAATGGACTTCAATGGTTTTGATGGGTTTGGCCTTTCTGTCAATGTTGGCCAAGTTTGCCTTGCTGAACACGTTTCCAGAGTTGACGGTGATGGAGAAAATAAGTTTGATTCGGCCTTCACTGATCGAAGGGACGACGACGTTGAAACAGAACATGGTCAGATTAGGTGATAGGGTAAATGTGGCTAAAATGCTCATAAGTTCCAGGTCAGATTGTTCTGCTACTCAGACCCTTGATATTTGGACGCCATCAGAGAGTTATAACTACTACCAATGCATAAATCGAGCGAAGAAGGAATTTTGTACGTCCCGAAAGCTTTCTTCCCCAACAAGTAAGCTTTTGCGATCCATCAGTGAAACATTTTAGATAAATTGCAAGTTTCATTTCTTGCAGTGAATGAAACAGCCACAAATGGCTACATCCTTGTTCGTGCCAATGGCGGATTGAATCAAATGAAGCTCGGGGTACACGCTAATAATCGAGCTAAGCTTTTGTGTTTTCGGATTTTCCAGTTCGGTATATATTTCTTTTTCTTATTGCTTCTTATGAACAAATTGGAATTGCAGATAAGTGATATGGTTGCCATAGCAAAACTTATGAATGCCACTCTTGTTCTACCTTCTTTAGATCACATATCCTTTTGGACTGACCCAAGGTTAGCGTCGAATTAACTTACTAACTGATTACTGTATGTTTATAATTAAATTAGGCTATTGTAATTGAGTTTTTGTTTCCCTCTCAGTGACTTTAAAGACATTTTCAATTGGAAGAACTTCATGGAAGTTTTGAGAGATGATATCATGATCGTAGAGTCTCCCCCGCCGGAGTTTGCAAACATGAAACCCCGCCATAAGGCTCCAGTTTCTTGGTCAGGGGTATGATCAACGTTGTCAGTACCATTTTCGACAAAACCAGTGAGGTTTGATTGTTTGAGTCTAACAATGTCTAACAATTTGTGACCAGCCCAGTTACTATAAACAACAGATGGTGACATTATTGAAGAAGCACAAGGTTGTCAAATTTACCTTCACAGATTCCAGACTTGCTAATAATGTTGATAGCTCGATCCAAAGACTCCGCTGCCGCGCCTTTTATAAGGCACTGCACTTCGCAATTGAAATCGAAGAGCTTGCAATGAATTTGATCTCCAGATTAAAGAACAATGGTGGCAAATACATTGCTCTCCATCTAAGGTTTGTCTAATTAATTAAAAAAATGGGATATTTAACATATTCTTGCTGTCCAAGTTTCTAACAAGCGATCAGAATGTTACAAACGCAGATATGAAAAGGACATGCTTTCTTTCACAGGCTGCAATCACAATCTCACTAGAGAAGAAGATTTAGAACTCGAAATGATAAGGGAGAAGACGCCACATTGGAAGCACAAAAAGATCAACGGTACGGTGCAGAGACACCAAGGGCAATGCCCCATGACCCCAAGAGAGATTGCTGTTTTCCTTGAGGCAATAGGGTTTCCTTCGGATTCGAAAATTTACATAGCTGCAGGTGAAGTCTACGGGCAAGACGGGCTAACATCACTGCAAGCCAAGTATCCAAATCTATTTTTCCACTCAAATTTAGCATCGGAAAAGGAGTTGCAACCTTACAAGGATAAGCTCAATCAGCTTGCCGCATTAGATTATATTATAGCAGTTGAGAGCGATGTTTTCATCTACTCCTATGATGGAAACATGGCCAAAGCAGTCAAAGGCCACAGAAGATTTGAAGGGTTTAGGAAAACAATCAGCCCCGACAAGTAAGCACTATTCTTTCCCAACAAATTTCAGCTCAATCTTCACTCGCACTCTATCTAACGAGAAAAACTTACCCGTCACGTGTTGCATAACCCCCTCTCAATATCTCTCTGGTAATATGGTGATGTGGCGAGAGATGGAGGGGTACGTAACATGTTTCATTGGGAGTTTCGTATCTGACACACCGGATGTTACTTGCCTTGCAGACAAAGATTTGTTAGATTGATCGATAAGTTAGACAAGGGTATGATAACTTGGAAAACATTCTCGTCCCGAGTTAAGAGGTTACACAAAAATCGGATGGGAGCACCATATCCAAGAGTGCCTAGAATTTTGCCTAGACTGGAGGAGAACTTCTATGCGAATCCATATCCAGGTTGCATTTGTGAAAGGACCAATGAGCCAGCTTCATCACCAGCAGGGAGATATTGATCCAAATGACATTGTCCTTTATATAGTGTACATACAAAGTGTATCATATACGAAGACAATTGAAAATTAGATTTAGCATGTGTTTCTTTTGTATAAACATTGCATGTTACGACCCTTCCGCGGTTCTGATTATAGATTCGCGCAACGATTTTCACATTCTCGTTTTTTTCGTTTGTAGTTTTACTCTTTTTTTCTATAGTTTGATTTTCATTTTATTTAGGCAATCACAGAAATAAGTGAGAGAATTGCAATATAACAAACAAGATTTTAAATTGCCAACATAATGTAGATTGTGGGAGATTTAAACTGGCTTAACTCGAATTTACCGTCATCTTAAAATTTTAACTTTGACAATTATTACAAGGCCCACTATGACCAGGCCCAAATGAGGTGATCCAGCAAGAAAGCTTAAAAAATAACAAAAGGGCACGTTCTACTTTGTTCCTGGAGTCTTCGTTGTTGGAAGCCTTCGGCTTTAGCATTTTCCACCTCCAAGTCTCTCCCTCTCCTGAGATCAGGTCCTCGCATTCAGGTTAGTAACAAGGGTTTTCAATTTTCTTCCTTAATCTGTGAAATTATTACTTGGATTTGTGTCAATTTCTGAATCACATTCATAATTTGCGAGCTAAATCTTCCTACTTTTCGTGTTTGCCATAGCTGGGTTATTCTTGTAATTACCTGTGCCATTGAAGCTTGGTGGGTTCAACGTTATGATTTTAAAGCTTCAATCTGACATGGGCTTTATTGGGTTTTTGAGGTTTTACCGCACTGCTTGAGGGGATTCGATTTTTCCTGGGTTGCTAGGTTTTGCATCCGTTTTTTGGGTTTGGTATTTAGGGTTGTTTAAAAGTGAGGTAATTGAGTAGTAATCTCTCTTAGTTACTGTTGTGTCTGTGGCAGAATGCTGCAACTCTTCATTTTTCTGCAAATGTTAGAATTCATGTAAAATGGGTTGTTTTGTTTGTGGGTCATTTGATTTGGAGCTTAAAATAGTTTTGCTCTATAATGATCAGCCTTGCGTTGTTGCGTTAATCATGACGACATCTTCCTAAAATACAGAGGGCAGAGTTCGTGTCAATCTACAATTTTAGATACAGGGTTCCATTCCTCGTAAAAGTTTTATATATTTCCCAAAATTATGTTTACGGAAGTGAGAAAGCACACAATGAGTGCTTTGCTGGTGCATGATTCGGCGACATGGTCTAGATCTACTTCGATTTTGTAAGATATGAGGGATTTTCTCCTACAAATAGATGCAGACTCTTCTTTAGCCATCAGAACGGATTAGACAACTACTGAGTGGCATTTAAGCACTCATCTCTAGATACAGTCATACCGTTTGTGCTGAAGTTGCCACAAATCGAAATAAGATTTGAGATTATGTAAACTTCGGTATAAATATGAAACTAATTTTTTTTTCTCAGATGCATTCTGTGCTTTCATTTCTGCTGTCATATCTTTTGAGTTAACGCACATAATGAGTTATTTAGCTGGTCTCCTTTTTCTCATTTAAGTATTAGATTGAAGAGGGGATGGGGAATGGAGATTAATGCCTAAAAATCAAAGTCATACATCGTTTTATGAGACAAACGCTTCATTTTTCAGGTAAATGGGTCTGGGTACACTACTTGAAGGTTTTCTGCTTCTTGCAAATGCACTGGCGATTTTAAATGAAGACCGCTTCCTTGCGCCTAGGGGATGGAGCCTCTCAGAATTCTCAGGGGGCAGGACAAAATCAGTCAAGGGACAAATTATAGGTCTCATCTACGCAACACAATACTTGAGAGTTCCTCTTGTGCTACTCAATACTGTCTGCATCGTTCTAAAATTGATATCTGGATGATTCCAGATGAGGTAAGATATATATCTATGTCTAAGTATAATATATCTATGTCTAAGTATACATCTATGGCAAATGAGGTTTGTTAACAACTCTGGTTATGTTTATATTCTAGCATTCTTATCCCCACAGCCCCGAGCCAATAGCTCCTGGTTTGCTGGAGTTGTATGCATTTGACGATTCAATAGTGTTTTGTTAACATATGAATATGCCATAATGTGGCTTCACTTGACATTAATAAATCCGACAGAGCAAGAGAAGATTTGTTTAACTAGAAAAGTATGCATTTTTCCAAGTAGCAACAAATTGTTGCCAAGTTATTTTTTGGCCTCTGTATTTTGCACTGGAATTGTTGGAACTCTTAGCTTTAGTATTCGGGATTGTTGGAACTCTTAGCTTTTGTAGGGGTGTGGTCATCACGTGACCCTATAGCTTATTTCTTTCTGTGCTTGGTGAAAACTGCTAATGTCACGATTTTATCCATATCGAAACTTAATTGCGTTTTTCCTTCTGAACGGATGCAGGTTATTTGTTCAGAAGATTCGTCGAATTGATATTAGGAATCGGCCAAAATGGATCTCTCGTTTCTTGGAAGGCTGAAGCATTAGGTTGATGGATATTGTTTGAATGTTGTATTTTTGAAATAGTTCTTGTTCCTCATTGTTCAGAAGCTATTTGACTTTAGATATTAGTTGGCTGGTCAGGCCCTCTCAAGGTAAAATTCATTTTTACGGTGTAATTTCCTCGAAGGTATTAACTTTTCGAACATTTTAATGCCAAATTCTGTCCCCGTAATTGTTTTTGTTACATTTTCGTCCTTGTAGTTTCGTTTCAAATTTAGTCAAATATCGATTTTTATTCGTTAACTATGCTATAAAATGCTTAATCCTTCAAGAACAAAAGACATAACTAAATGCCAATGGCAAATTAAATACAATGTGGGATCAAATGGCAAAAGAAGAAAAGGGGGAGGGGGAGGAAGAAAATTACTCATAGATCAGCAAATACATGGTAAGTTTTGGAATCTACGGCTATGAGCCTCAAGGCCGAAATCAAAGCTGCAACAGCCAAAAGGCCGAAGAAGCCAACATTCAGCCAATGCCAGCACTTCTGTGCAGAAGTCAGCTTCTCCTTCTTTGCCACCAAATACATGTGGTTTGCAAGGATAAATGTGAGGGGGAATGTGCTGATGGCTCCTGTGAGGCTCATGAAATCTCCGAGGAACGGCAGCAGAGCCGAAACCAGCGTGTTAATCGCTAGGTAGCCGCCTCGAACGGTGATTCTGAATGTCAAGTTCTGAATTTTCAGTGGACTTCCTTTGATGCCGAACTTCGTATCCAGATATTCATACATTGGACTTGCAAATATCTGCAAATGCACAAGCATAAAAGCTTGTGTGGGTTAGTGCATTTTGAGAGAGTGAGAGAGGGGTACAAAGGAAGAGGATTTACATGCAGGGCAATGACTGTTTGCAGGAAGGCAGCAACATTGGCCATCGCCTTCACCCAGACCGGTCCGTTGACGTTGTTGAGCAGATAAGATGATGTGTTATTTCCATATGCCCAATACCCTATAAAACAGACGGCATACAACGGCACAACACCGGCGGTGAACTGAAAGTACAGAGCTTTCATCATGTTGTCAACCACTGGCTTCCTCACTGTAGCCTGTCACATAATCACAGCCAAAACAAAATTCAGTGTGGAAAGCCTTCCATAGACAGGCGATTGTGCTTTTCGCAAGATTTCTCGTTGCTCATGTCAGCGTTCTTGAGAAAAACTTGAAAGATTGAAGCTTTTGGTACCTGTATCTCTGGTAGCATTCCTGTGTTGAATGCAAAAACAAGGCTAGCAACCGCTCCGATTGTAGTAAATATTCTGCTTGTCGATGTCCCTGGGATGTCATAATCCCTGGCCGGTGCTTTAAGTCCTAGAACAACATAGCTGTTGTTAATGAAAATCCAACAGCACAAAGTTCTTAATTTAAAGCAAGAAAATGGCATGTGCATCATCCAAATCGACCTCAAAGCGTGAAACATCCAGTAAATTTCTGCACTTGTTCAAGTAGTACGGAAGAAAGAACGTGAGATGATCCTTACCATCTTTAAGTGACAGGACGATTGCTATGACAATATACATGAAGCTGAAGACTGTTGAAAACCCCAGCCAAATCCTCAGAGCTGACAAGTGCGGTATACTTATGGCAAATACAGCGCACACAAAACCGGAAATGGCAATAAAATGTGGTAGCTTCATGGTATGGTCGTCCCTAAACAGAACATACGCAGCCTGCACGCGAAATGAACGACTACAAGTTTTAGGAAAATAAGACATTAACCTGTTCATATATGCACATAGTACGATCTGATCGGAGTTAATATGCAATGTGCTCTCACCTTGAGTGCCTGACCAGCCAAGATGATAAAACCGGTGTTAATCATGAAGAGATTGACATATTGCAATCCCCATGTCAGAGAGTAAGCTTTCTTGCCTGCAATGAAATAGCCCCATCAGGGAACAATACGGCCAGGAAAGAAGAAATCGAAAGGTAAATGCAACAAACGAATCAGATCAATTTTTCGCTTTTGCTATCCTTTTCGCTCGTACCATATATAAATCCAGCAAGGTCTCTGTATCTGATGTGCCTAACCCCTCCATACTCATGAAGCTTGGCAATGAGAGCATTTGCATAGAGTGATATTGCAGTGGCTAGAATTAAACCGATCACACCGCCGGTCCAACCAAGAGGAATCATGACATTTCCGGAGTATCCCAGAACATACGCACTGTTGATACCGGTGGTGAGGACGAATCCCACTTGAAACCATGAATCTGTGGAAACCAAAGAGGTAACATGAGCTCACAACTAGAGCAATTTCAGTACCAATCTCACAATTCACAAAGCTATTCGAAACCATTCGGAATTACTTCATTACAAATGCAAACCACAATTCGAAAAACTATTAAATGCATGAACTGCAATCCGGAATCCAAAAACTGAAACATTTTAGGAACCATATGAACAAAATTAGAAGAAAAAAACGATTCATTTCCTCAACCACTTGAAAAATTCAAACTTGCAGAAAAAAAACCAAACCCAGATGAATAAATTAAATTTTCCTTCCGGGATTTCGGAAAATGATTGGAAAAACAATAATTTTCTTCATCCAATGGTCGAATTGTGATACCAGAACAATCAAACATGCAGAAAAAAACAAACCCAGATAACAAAACCGTATAAAAAATAATATGAACAATTAATATTTAAGAAAAATGAAAATTTCAGAACCTGTGCTAATCTGATGAGCGGTTTCTGGGATTTCGGTACTTTCTTCATCATGAACCTTTCTGGAACCGGAATGAGCTTCACTGGTAGAATCCATAGTCGACTCTCGATGATGTCCTTGCCCAGCCAGGAGCCACTCGGTGATGGTTATCTGCTCTTCCCCGTCCTCCTCCGCTGGCTCCGCCTCCTCCTCTGCTTCCGAGATATCAGTAACTGCCAGCGTATCCCTACCTTTCCCTTCCTCCTTTTTATAGGCCCCAGCTGAATTCAAGCGTACAATTCCACTTCAACCAGCAAAAGGTAGCACCCAATTAGAAAATTAATTAAATTTGAAATCTTTTCAACGAATTATTCTTTTCGAAAATTCAATTAAATTCCAAATATTTTTTGTGTAATTTCGCTTTCGTTATCTCCCTCCGGATTTCTTCGCCGCTCGTATCGGTTTGGCGCTGCTTCGTCGGAGGCGCGTGAGATGCGTTGAGCATCCCAAAGGAATCTTATAAATTCCCGACGCGTGGGGTTCGTTAGATTTCGTTACCCACCCGCTTTCTCTCTGGGAGTGTGTGACCGTTCTGACCATTTACAGTTGCGCGCAGAGTGACTCTGGTTTTCCACCGTTTTGGGATCGCGCGCATGAGAAAGTGCCACGACAGTCGTGGACTTTTGGGGCCATTAGATTACGTAAACGTTTTGTTCTGGACAAAATTACGACGAGAGTAACTTGTACAAAACGCATTCATCGTCTGATATTTTGCTCTTGTAATGTCATGTTGAGCATATACACTATATTATTGGATTGATATGCTATATTGACGAGAAATTTGTTCGGTACAAGTTATTCTTCGACAATGAAGAGATAGCTTATTAATAAAACCGACACATTATGATAGGGAACGTAAGCTTTGACCTAGTTTTATACTATTTTCTAAGACGGGTGAGATCAGGAGCATGTTATAAACTCGAAGGAGAGTTATGACTAGTCGGTCTAGTAGTGTTCAATCATCACTTGGTTGGAGAGAGTAAAACTTTCTTACAATCAAGGTGTAGTTTTAGTGATATCGCATGTCCGATAGATACTTGTCATGTGTTCAAAAAGCACACCATCAATTCAATAAGTGTTTGTCACTCGATGCCTTTGTTAGAAGAGAATTTATCTTGGAAGAGATTTTAAATCAACAAAGCTTCATGCAATGCACAAAATTATAGCTACATTGCAAAGCATCAGCAAATAGCATGGGATGGTAGTTTGAGACGAATCTCAAGCATGTATTTCATACTGCACGTCCTGGTTAGGTTCCTGACGGTTGTAAATCACACAATAATGATCAAAAGGAGGCTCAAATGCCTCTTCGAATTCTTGGACTCCAAAAAGCTAAACTACCGTGGCAAAAGCACCAATCCATCCTTGAAAAAAAAAATTTTAAAAAAAAATTTTAAAAAAAATCATTGTAAAGCATGGGCATTTTCATTTATTAGTTTATTCCAAATAATTTGAGGTCCCTTTCGGAAGAATCTCTAAGATTTTTATTTCCCTTTTCCTAATATATCTTGAATTGATGGCCACCAACCCAACCATCTCTTTTGAAATGTTGACGAGTTTAATATGGTATTTCAACTTGTTCACAATGAAATGATTGGAAATCGTTCTCGTTCAACTGTTTAGGTGTGGAAATCGCAAAATGTTTTCAAACATTAGAAGATAAATACTAAGGAGACTCTCTCTAAAAGTCTGACTTTTAATAGGCTCTCCGTCATTTTATATCTTTGGCACAATACTAGTGTCAACATTATAAAATATTATGCAAAAAAACATGAAGTAATAGAGATTCCATGAAAAATCCTACTTTGAGACAGTCTCCTTAACATTTCTCACATTAAAAAATATAAAGGGTTGTAACTAAAGAATCTTCTAATGAAGTGTCGTAACTAAAGAATCTTTTAACATTATTGATAGACTAAAAAAAAATTTGAACTGAAAGACGTATGAAATGAGGTTTCACTATTCTAACCACATTTCTATAGAACTTGTTTGCAAGAAGCACTTATAGTGCTACTTTAACATCCACTTGAATTTTTATTAAAATTTGATTTCAAAAATATTTTTATCAATGTTGTAAAATCGACGATGTGTACAGTGGAATAAATAAGCAAAACACGAAATTTACGAGGTTCCTCTACAGTCAGTGTGACTGGAGTACATCCTCGGGGCAGCAGTAGTGCTTTCATTAT
>JAOTRO020190312.1:0-10612 GCA_028566515.2 Pyracantha coccinea | reverse complement strand
GAGTTCCCAGAAACAAAACCGTGAGGGCGTGGTCGGGGCCCAAAGCGGACAATATCGTGCTACGGTGGTGGAGCGAGCCCGGGAAGTGGTCCACCCCGAGCCAGGATGTGACACCAGTGCATTGAGACCATAGACGAGGCCATTCGTAAGGACGTGGCATACATGGGCAGATTACCTTTCACGGACGAGATCGAGCAGACGAAGCCCCGACGTAAGTTCAATACGCTGCATTTCACTTTATTTAAGGGAGACGAAGGCATGGAAAGACACTTGAAGCACTACCGTAGCGTGATGATCCTCTACATAGCCAAAGACGCTTTAATGTGCAAGATATTCGCCATTACTTTGCAGGGCGATGCGCAGGATTCATCCCATACCCTGCTTCCACAATCCATTTGGATTTTTGACGAGCTTTCCGTAGTTTTCACTAAGAAGTACTCATCATATTGCTCAATCAAGAAAAAGTTTGATCATCTTTTCAACATCTAGAAGAATCCGAAGGAGTTGCTTCTCGACTATGTGAAGAGGTATAAGGTGGAGAAAGTGAAGATAGTCAGCTGTAACGTCTTGATTGCCAACGCAACCTTCCAAAAGGGACTCCCAATAGATCATCCCCTATTCAAAGAATTGATCATGAAAGAAGACCTGATTCTGGCAGACTCATTCGCTGTAGCATAGAAGCATGTGTTTTGGGACGAGGCTTGACAAGTAAACAAAGCACTTGTGCAGTCTCAGAATAAGTCCAATACAACTCAGAATAAGGTGGACAAGAAGCAGTCCAACGACCGAAGCAGGTAGGGGGCCAGGCACAGAGACCGGTCTAGGACAAAAGGTGGTGAAGCTACCAAGAACTCTACCAAGTTCTCGACCTCGATCAACCAGATCCTCCACAACCTCAAGAGTGAGCATTGGTTCAAGCTGCCAAGACAATCCAAAGGAGAAACCTTCAAGCTGGATCACAAAAGTACTGCGCGTTCCACCGAGGTCCTGTCACATGACCATCAACTACTATACCTGAAGGGACTACTTAGAGAAGCTAGTGAAGGAAGGTAAATAGGATAAATACCTGGACAAGCCAGCTACCCAGCCTAAGAGGAAAGCAGACGTAGAATTGAACATCAGAATCAACGGCATCTTCGTCAAGTCTGAGTACTTGAGGGCCACAAACAACTCCAAGAAGAGGAAGATCCAGCAGGCTATAACAGTCTTCCAAGTTTCGGCAGCTGACGCCAAACCTAGGCCAATCATTAGTTTCACCGAGCAGGATGTTGAAGGAGTTAGCTTCTCACACGACGATGCTTTGGTAGTGTCCGTTTAACTAGCACACGCCATAATTGACAAAGTGATAGTGGACAACGGCAGTTCAGTAAATCTACTTGAGATATCTGTCATTCAAAAGATGGGTCTAGAAAACATGATAATACATTGAGTAGAGGTACTCACCGGATTCAATGGATAGATTTGAACTGCTATTGGCAGCTTAACACTCAATGTGAGAACACCACTAATAGTCTAAAAGCAGACGTTCTGTGACCCGTCTCCCTATAACGGGATTCTAGGAAAGCCTTGGCTAGTGGAACTAGATGCCGTAACCTCCGTTAAGTGCTAAAAAAAATCTGATTCTGCATCATGGGAGGAAAAGTCGGAGAGATTAAGTTTGACCATGTCGCATCCTGACAATGCACAGTGTAAATGTTGAAGAAGTAAAAAAAGAAGTCCTTCACCCCCATAGAAGCTATTGAGGTTCAAAAAGACAAGTCTGCTACCAAATAGCAACCACAGCAGGTGATCAAGATGATGGCATGATGTGATATAAACTAGCACACAAATTAAACCCTTTTTTTGACAATTGTAGTATATGTATGAGTAGGGATAGTTCTGGACCGGGGATTAGGAGAGATTGCTAATCTACTCTAGACTAACGTAAAAACACAAAACTAAACTTAAAAACACTTAACTTGACTCTAAGGACTTAAAACAACTCAAAAGACTCAAAACAGCTTAAAACAGCCAAATAGACTCAACTTGACACTAAGAATGATTTTGGACGAATTTTAGACTAGTAAAACTCAAAACACTAAATTGGACAGATTTAAACACGTTTCTAACTATTCTAATACACTTAATTAAATGGGGGATTGATTTGAACGAAATTAATTAAACTAAACAGATTAGACATAAAATTGAGTGATTTAAATGCATGATGGCCTAGCTAGAGGATCCTTCTCCACACATGACAAATATGCAACACAAATCGATTTCTAGTTGTTTTTTCGAAAAACCATGAATGACAATGCCCCAGATTAACCATGAGACGCACTAATTAACCCTCAGATTTTCCTAAATTCATTGAATTGGACGGACAACGCATCGGCAACCAAGTTATTCTTCAAGAGTTCCCTACATGAGACGCATAATAGAGATACAATCAAAGATCATTAAGCTCTATGAAAATCATAAGCATTGACATGACATTCGTAACTATGAGACGCATGATACTCCTACCAGGAATTTATTTAACGTGATCGTGACTAGCAACCTCCACTACTTGAATATAAGTTCATAACGATTAGGTGAAATTCTCTTATATTCTAGCATCAAATTCATGCATGCAAACTAAGTATGCATCCTTAATCAACATACAAGAATAAGTTATTAATCAAACAGTTAAGTAAATTGCATTCACAATTTATGAAATCACAACTAGAGGTAATCAACTTATTTCACATATATAATCATGGTTTCGAATTCACCCCTAGCTAAAACACGTTTAGCCTCTCATGTTCATAGCAAAACAAAGAAAACTTAATTTAAACATTGAAAACAAAAGATAGATTACACCTAAAACGTCTAGCGATCCAAGTTGAATGGCTTGCACGTCCAAGGCTCGTCCTTCTTCTTCTTCTTCCTTGCTAGGCTACGGCACAGAGGTTGGGTGATGGTTTATGGTGTGTATTAGATGGTCTAGAATGGTGTTAGGATGTTTTGGGGGTGCGGCAGATAGTGTAGTGGGTGTGTATGAATGGTAGAATGGTGAATGATATTGAATAAATGATCCCTAGGGTGCGGCATAGCTTTTAAAATAAATAAGGGAATGTAATCTCAGCCCTATTAATTTCTAGGACAATTTAGGACCCCAAATCAAGAGAGAAAAAGGCAATTAAATGTCAGAAATCAAGAGAGAAGAGGAAAGGAGGTGCGGCAGAGTCAGAAAATAAAGGGAAAGGGTATTTTCTTGCAAGGCAAGGAAGGATCCTTGCAGATTAGGTGTGGCTTTGAAGGGGAAAGGGTAAGGGTAGTGCGGTAGGGTATAGGAAAGGATAAGGAGCATTTATTTAGTGTCCTAAAACAATTAAAGATCCTCCTTGCAGCTGGAACTTAGGGGATTTTAAGATTAGGAAATGTTAAGAATAGGAAACCTTCACTAACATTCCTTCTTCAATTAGGAATCCTTCTTCAATTAGGAATCCTTCCCCAATTAGGAATCCTTCTTCGATTAGGAATCCTTCTTCGATTAGGTCTTCAATTTCGTCCATAGCTTTTGCTCCAAGCATAAGTCATTCATTCCTTGCCCAAAACTGCTCCAAAAAGCACCAAAATGCACTTTCTTGCCACTTTAGCCATTAGAACCTGCAAACACACGAAAATAGCTTAAAAATACTAAAATAACTAAGAACTAGCAACATAAATGCACAAAAACAAGCTAACTAAGTTGCCTAAATATGCTCATATCAACAACCAAAGTGTAAGTCACACAACACCACTCAACGTCCAAGGGTACTTTTGTCATTTCACACTTCAATATATTAATTTCAGGACAAGCTGTGACAACTCATTGTTATGAACGCGTGGGCACAAACGGAATATAATTTGGAGTTATAACGAAAGAGTTATGAGCGAACGAAGTGGGGAGCAAAATGGTCATTTGACCATCATCTAAAAGGCTCTAGATTTGCAGAAGCAGTGAGATGGAGCCACGTGTATGGCCAGGATGAAGGGATGAGAAGAGAAAGGGGGGAATGAGAGAGATGGACGGAGGAGAGAGAGTGACCAATCATGAAATGGGAAAGGAGGGAAATGAGGGAATGAGAGACCTAGCAAACTCGGGCCCCCTTCCACCTGCCAACCTGACTAGACTTTATCTCCCTATTTTGGCAAATGTTGACGACGGGACCAGTGCCATATTGATCGTCACTTCGAACAGTCGATCCTTTTTCCAATTTTATCCAAACTTGACAAGGATTGGCGCCATTTTCATGATTAATGACGTCGGTGGCGTCGAGGGGTGCACAACGACGATCCATCATTTTTGAAGTCAACACCAATGATCACCACTACCAATAGACTCCCCTCAACCCCAAGAGAAAGGCCCAAGCATTGGATGTTTCGGAGTTCGTTTTGGTGATGAATTGAGATCACTCGTTTTTGGGTTTCTGACGGATCGAGGTAGTTTTCAGGTGTTTCCCAGTCGAATTAGACTTCAGCCCAGATATGAAAGTTCTTCTCCTTGATGATCTTTACATTCTTGTAAAATTTGGTGTATTTTGGAGTTGGTCGGAGTTTATGGTTTCTGTTCGCCGAAAACCGCCGCATATAGCAAAGCGTGACCCTCTGGGCCGTCATCCCATGGAAAGACGTGGGGGTGGGGAAAACCGAGATTCCTCCTTAGGTTTTTTGATGTGCCGAATCCGAATCTGCTGTCCATTTTCCCAAATTCTAACGTTTTAGTAGAGTTTTACTAAATAACCTCTATATGTGATTAGGTGCATCGGTGGGAAGTGACTCCATCCTCGTTAGCTCGAGTAGCTCCCAGGCAACAAAATATATGTGAGTGGACCCCTTCTTAACTTGCATATTTTTATAAAATATTAGGCTTGCATTCACGAAAGGCATGATTTCATGATTTTACGTTTATGCATTATTTATGATTTATTCAAATTCCTTTTACGAAATATTTATGATTTATCAAATTTACGTTTTTACTAAAGGTTATGAATTATGGGATTTTCATATTTGGACATCTATGGATCTACGAATGTGAATTATCATGGATTTATGCCTGAGGCTTTGAGCTTTTGAGCTCCGGATTTGATATGAGTTCTAAGGTATGTTTTCGGTGCTTATCTATCGAGTTATCATACAACACATACACACAACCGGGTATGTAGACATCTATGGCCATAGGACACAATTGTTGAGATTTATGACATACCCTCAGCTTCACTAGCCTGGGGCTAGTGTCAGCATGATATGTTATACGTATATGTTTCTTCTCTGGCGTAACCCAGAGTTGTACAGCTTCACTTTCGGGTGATGGACCCCTTTTTCTTCTCTGGCGTAACCCAAAGTCGTATAGCTTCACCTTCGGGTGATGGACTCACTGCATATACATATATATGTTATATCCTCTTCTTTGGTGTAACTCGGAGTCATACAGCTTCACTTTCAGGTGATGGACCATGGTTTCTTCACTGGCGTAACCCAGTGTCGTACAGTTTCATCATTGGTGATGGTTATGCCTTCGGGCCACTATGATACCCTAGTGAGTACAACATTGATGAGATTTATGGATTTTCCTTCAGGCGGCGATAACACCATTATCGAGCATTGTTTTACACATACATGTTTTACGAATGTTTTTCATGGCATGCTAGAGTTTTCATAAAACCTACTATGTAGTATTATATATGTGTTTTCAAAACAGGGGGTTAGTATTTTCATAAAGAAAATGATTTCCTTATTATTAGTACTATTATTATAAACTTTGGTCCACTTGCCCTTTTGTTTTGTGCCCCCTCAGGAGATAGATTCGAGGCATACAATCTCGGCGTCAGAGCAATTCTGCATAGCGATCTTCAAGTCTTCTCAGGGTAGGATCTCTTCCTTTGTTTATACCTTTTTTTAATAATTCTTCCATATTATTCTTGAGTATTTGTATGCTTTGAACACGGTTCTGCATTGGTGTATCCCTTTCTAATTACTTATTTTAGTTGTATGCATGTTAAAATGGCTTCGTCACCCTCGGGTGTCGGCCAGCACGTGCCTAGCCTGGTATTTGAGGATATCGGGATTTGGGCGTGTCACTTTCCTTTTGTTGCTGCTATGTTGTGTGTACTAGAAATTGGTTGCAGTTTCAATCTTCTAATTCACGCAATTTTCCAATCATGTGTTCGCTTGTAAATTGTAATTAACCATGAGCTTGACGAAGAGTAACTGTTAACAGTAATTATAATAACAGGCTAAAAGCAATGTCAACTATGTTATCCGAAGAAACAAAATGTCAATGAGAAATGAAGATAGAGAGGACCTTCACAGGTGTACTTGAGAGATTGAGAATCATTAGCTGCTGCAAATGGCGTCCTCAGATCGCCTCCAAAATTCTCAAGTGCTACAGCTACTCTGAGGATAACTTTATGTCCAACACAACTCAACAGAATAGTCATTCTTCAGTATTTAAGCAGGATTGGAAACAGGGAGGTAGGAGTGAAAAATAAAACGATTATTAAAGCATTAAAATAAGGTTATTTGGCCAAAAGTTGGTAATTTCTTTTGTAATTAACCAACTTGTCACTTAACTTAGAGTAAGCATAGGCCATAAGTAAAACATGTTACATTTTATTTACCTCTCTACAGCAATTTAAAATTTCTTCTCATTACATGTCTCGGTATGGTTACACTCGCTACAACTTCCAGTCAAGACCAAAACTCCTTCCATTTACGCATTCTCAACTTTTCCCATGCTGTTCATTTAGAGCTGATGGTGAACCTTGTCAAAGAGGACAAACATTTCATACGGTTTTTACTCAAGCTATATATTTTTGAATCTTTGACATGTCAGTGCAACAATAGAAGCGAAAGTAGAAGCAAAAGCAAATATTATAAGCCCGTTTTTGTCTTGACATGTCCCTCCTTCCCTCATTAAGACCATTTAACATGAGACCAGCAAAGAACACCGTCATTCCAAGTCTCCAAATGTGGACCTGCATTCTGCACTCAAATAATACACATTACAAAATCAAATTCAAAAGTGCTTTGGGTGTGCATAAATGTTAAAATGAGAGAGAGAGAGAGAGAGAGAGAGAGAGAGAGAGAGAGAGAGAGAGAGAGAGAGAGAGAGAGAGAGCACAACAACAATTCGTAGACGCGTAATTTGTCAAGAGAGAGAGAGAGAGACTGAACAAACTTACAACAGCAATTCTTAGACGCGCAATTTGTCAAGGTCAAGTACGGACAGAACTTACTAAATAAAGCTAATAACATTATATCAAATATCACTGTTTAGTATATAATGTTCATTAATTTTTTTTTATATTTTCTTTAACTATTACAACTAATACATTTATTTTGTGTATAACCGAAGAAGACGAAAGCCGACAAGCTCAATCGGCGAAAAAAAGAAAGACTCTTCACCCATTCGGGTTCAAGGCCATTCTCATATAGGTTTAATGTGAACCTACCATCTTCATTACTTTTGTTAAAAATTAGTCTAATTATATAATTTGCAACGTATGTGAGATATTTTTCAAGAGTTTTTCTTTGTCATTTAAAAGACCCCTAGATGACTTTAGATAAAAATTCTAGTTTAAGTTCGTGAGTAAAATCTTCAGATCTAGTTGAAGGAAATTTGGAGTCAACAAAATTCCTACCCAAACCAACTAGAAGTGGTCAAAATATACACATGAAAAGTGCTCAAATGCGCAACACAGAATGAGTTTTGATGGGATTGTTAACGGCAATTGACATATGTGGTATGTAAATATCTACACTAATAAAAGTAGAGTTGGGTTGGTAAATTAACGAGATTTTTAGTTTAAATGGTATTTACGCACTCCTAATAGTCTAGGTGATGGTTATACAAATATATAATTAAAAAAATTCTATAAATTAGTATTACCTTATTAGAATTTTCTTTAGGTATATGGTTATTAAAATGGCAACTTAATAGTTTCATTTGTTATTTATAAATTTAACCTTATAGAGATGAGTGTATTAGTTGTGAGGTTTAATTTGTAATAAGCACCGCCATGACAAATTTCTTAAAGGCATATGTAACGGTCTGCTCAGGAGTAAGGTCTTCTTTCATTTCAACTATACTTGCATGGTTGAAGCAATCCAGGTCAAACTCGATTTGCTTATGAAAAGCAAAGTGTTTGGACCCGTAGCTCCCACACCACTACACATGAAGTTTGTGGGCTACAAGTGGGTTTTCGTGAGGAAGGGTAACGAGAAGAATGAAATAGTGCAATACAAAGCACGCCTCGTAGTGCAAGATTTTTCTCAACGCCCTGAGATTGATTACGAGGATACATATTCTCCTGTAATGGGCGTCATTACGTTATGCTACCTTATCAGTTTGATAGTTTTTGAAAAACTAAATATGCAGCTTATGGACGTGGTAACCTCTATGGGGATCTTGATACAAAAATCTATATGAAAGTTCCAGAATGACTTACATGGACGTGGTAACCGTGTCTCTCTCGATTCAATTGAGGAGATCATTCTACGGATTGAAACAATTTAGACATATATGGTATAACCGTCTGAGTGAATATTTGATAAGGCATGGTTATAAGAACAATGATCTATGCCCATGTGTGTATATTAAGAAGTCACATCCGGATTTAAATTGGAATTTCAGATGAAAGATTTGAGGAAAACTCGATATTGCCTCGGCTTAGAGATCGAGCATTGTTTGGATCGAATCCTAGTACATTAGTTGAACTACATCCAAAAGGTGTTGCGACGTTAATCAGGATCAAGCGAAGCCTTCAAGTACTCTTATGGTCGTTCGTACTCTAGTTGCAAAAGGAGATCCTTTCCGTCCTAAGGAGGACGAGGAAGAGATTTTGGATCTTGAAGTTCCGTACCAAAGTGCAGTTGGTGCTTCATTGCACTTGGCTCAATGCACTGGACCCAACATCTCCTTTGCTGTGAATCATTTGGCAAGATACAGCAATGCGCCTACACACAGAAACTGGAATGGTGTTAAAAACATTTTTTGCCACGTGAAGGGTACAACATATTTGGGTTTGTTTTATACCTACGAATCCTCGAGAGAAGCTGCCTCCCACTCTGTCCTCGGGTTGATTCTCGCCTTGTTGATTATGCTGACGCAGGTTATTTGTCTAACCTCTACATGGCACGTTCTCAAACGGGTTATGTCTTTACTGTTGGAGACATCGTAATTTCTTGGAGGTCTATCAAGAAATCGTTAGTTGCGACTTCTTCAAATCATGCTAAGATTCTCGCCTTGCATAAAGCCTTGCGTGAATGCTTTTGGATGAGAATTGAAGAAGGGAATCATCAAGGGAGACAACACCAAGCATTATGCCCTGAACTTCTTTTATTCTCATTAGCAACAACAACATCAGAACATTGAAGTCAAGCAAATCTGTTCCCAGGACAACATGGCCGATCTCTTCACAGAGTCATTGCCCAAGTCTACTTTTTTGAAGCTCGTCCAAGGAATCGGTATGCGTAAACTTTTTGACCTAAAAGAGGTATGAAATGTAGTTGGTAGGGTAATTTTAGAGGAAACTTAAGGTGACCACTAGGAATTACTCATTTCTTTATACCATGAAATTTGGAGACTAAGGTTGGAAGACCTTCTACTTACTATGATCAATCTCGTCATTATAAATCAATCACAGAACACTAAAAATTTGAATGACCAATCTCGTCCTGATGAAAGATTCTTTTTTTTTTTTTTTTGAACAAACTATATCTACACTAAGAGGAGGGAGGGTTGGGCTATGCCTCACAATAGGCTAGCAATGCTCCATTTTATTTTTCCATTGAGGACCTAATGTGTTTCACATTTGCCTTTGACGAGAATCAAACTTAATAATTTGCCTTTGATGAGAATCAAACCTAATACTTCGCACTTACAAGTTGAATACCACTGGACCGTTGTACTAAGTGGCTCGTCACTATGAAACTTAAATAGAGTATAATAGAATGTTCGCTGTTGCGGTTTAGGCACAAATAACCATCTTATAAACTTTAACATTTTACTATCTTTAAATTACTAATTGTTACACTATTAACACATCCATCAACTGCCACTTTTTTCCTAACTACTATTGTAGACCTCTTATTTTAGATTCAACCCCCGTTAACACGACCCAACCCAACCGTTAAAATCAATGTTTGGATGGATGCTTAACCAGTCGGGTCATTAATGGATGGACCCGTTAATCAAGTGTTAGATAACGAATCATTTTGAATCTATTCTATTCCTAGGTTTTTAGTCATTTTTCTTTTAATTTTCCAAAACGGTGGTAGTTTTTAAAATTTCTACTTCATATTTTTAACTAATTAAAAATTTCTTTCCTAACTTATGTTTTATTATGCTATTTTGGGTTGGAGAAGGAGAAGAACATTACATTTGGACCTATTGTGTATCAATTTAGGCTTTAAACGATTGACCTGGTACAGCAACAACATGTCGTCCAAGTTTTACAAACCAATGTCGCACGCTTTCACTGCTTACACGTGGCTTTTCGTTATTCGGTTATCCAGCCACTCGGATACGTACCCGTAGGCTTTAGCATACAAGAAGCCGCAGAGAATCAGAGAAGGAGAGTTGGGGGGGGGGGGGGGGGTGGGGCGG
>JAOTRO020190302.1:0-10612 GCA_028566515.2 Pyracantha coccinea | reverse complement strand
TAAGAAAGGGTCCAAATCCAACACAAAAAATCAACAAATTCAAGAACTTCCGCACACAAACCCAGAAATAAATTAAACGAAAAAAAAAATTAAGAGAGAGCTGGTGGAATAATGCATACCAAGGACAACAAAATAGAGTTATGTATTAATATATTAAATGGAAACAAAACATGGTGTTGCATTCAACTTTCACAATTTACAAAAACAAAAATTTGGTTCTACAAAAGCTCCAAAGGGAGAAGCTGAAACTGCTCACCTTGAGCACATAGAGCTTCCAACTTCCAAGACTGCTTACAAAGGCCCCAAAAAAGGAAAAATCAGAACCCTGAAATTGAAAACAAAACCAAATTAAACACCCATATGCAGCTGAATTGAACACCCACATGCAGGATCCGACGGTAAAAACAAAACCCCCAAAATCACAAAAGAGGAATTTGAACAGAAAACCTATATGCAAATCCAAAATCACAAAGAAGCAATTGAAACACCTATATTGAGAAAACCGTAAAATTCACTAGGAAACCCCAATTTTTCTACTCCAAATCCAACTGAAAAACTGAAGAAACTTCTACTAGTTGTGTGGTGTTTTCCGCAAGAAAGTTTGTAAGAGAGATCGTTAGGTCGCATAGCGAGAGAAGGCGGCGTTTGAGAGCGAAAGAAGCAAAGAATTGTGAGAAAGAAAAGCAGAAATTGAAGGAAAAGTCAAGAAGCAGTTGATGCATGTGATGATCGACGAATGGATCGAATGGGCAAAACGGACTTTTCACTGCAGGAAAGAAGAAACAGCGAGAGAAACAGAGAAAAAGTCGAGGGCAAAAGCGTCCGGCCACTGGTCATCAGTAGTACCCAAAACTGAGTTTTAGTATATAGGGTATTGTGTTGAGATTTCTTTTACTAGTCAAATTTTTAGTTCTTGCATGTTAGATCAGCTAATCATAATAGAGTACGTATTCTTCTCTGTGCAGTGTAATTCAAGTCCGTCTCCGTGTAAATTACAATAGTTAGTTTCGTTCTTATAAGAAAACAGAAAGTACAAAGAGAAGCCTTTGATGCATCCATATCTTTAAAATAAAAATCGCAAAACCAAGCTAATCGATTTTTTGGAGGAAAAGTCCGTATCCAAACTCTCCGATTGAAAGATGAATTAATGACCCAAAGAAATTAAGGCATCCACAACAAAATTAGTTTTCCGATAAACGTGGCAGGAAGTAATGCTCCAAAATTGACAATAAAATTAGATCAACATTCATCAAATGAACTAATTAATCTAAATTGTAAAAAGCAAAACTAATTAATTTGAAAAATAAAAAAACATTCCACTGTACAAATAGATTTAAAGCACGAGTTAAATCCATTAATTCATGGCACCAAATTACATCAACAACAGCAAGTACATAAGAATGATTCATAATTTAAACAGGCAAACAGGCTTGCCTGTTTATTTAAGTAAATGGCCATTAATCCAATTGTTCCAAAACTAAGAACAAACAAGGGAAAAGAAAGAGCATAGAAAACCAACATTACCACCACACAAGAACAACATTGTACTCCATACATCCTAACAAATTTAATCACATAACAATCTTAATTAGTACTTAATTAGTACTATAATGAGCTTGTAATTAGCCCCCAAATCTTATTCACATTTGAAGCCAGGTGGGACTGTTTTCTGGCATGCACTAACAAGCAAGCTCAAAGCAACTGGCACTTCCAAGTTGACAAGCCCTAGGACATTGGCCTTAATCACAGTGCAGAGGCAAATGGCAGCCTCCAAATCAGCCAACCCTTCAAGCAACGCGCAACAACCGCTCGTTGGCGGTGTTCCAATTTTGAGGTTGACAAGTCCTAGAAGGTCCACACAAGCCCCTAGCTTCAATGTGTCTTTATGGCAGGTTGCCGCCTTAGGCGCGGGCGCCACTGGGGTTGGAGCAGGCTTGGGCCTGGGCTTGCATGTGCCGCAAGCAATGGAGAATGTGGATGAGTAGAAAAGGATTGAGAAGATGAGAAGGGTTGCGGAGAGCTGCTTGGTAGAAGCCATGGTTGGAGTGGGTTTTTTAGAGTTATGGGAATTTGGGGTGCCTCAATGAAGGGAGGGGGTGCCCTCTATTTTAAAGGCAGATTGTAAGGTGAGGTTGCTGTTTGAGAATCTGATTGAGTGGAAGAGAAGTGAAAATGGATGATAATGTATAGCGAAGATTTTGTGTGTTTGTGGGGGTGGGGGGATGAGAAGTCATACTTTGTTTCTCTGTTAGTCCACTAGTAACGTCTCTATGAAGATTGATTTGCATGAAACGGGAATGCCAAGGCCGATAATTAACTTCTTTAATTTTCAGATTTCTTGTGCCTATTTTAACCGGAATTACTTTTAACATGAAGATTTTTCACAGCAACGACATTACATGAAACAGTGATGCATGCTACATGTACAGTGCTTTTCTGGTAACAAATCACATGACCTCTGCAAAATCTGCATCATCAAGTGTAACTTCCCCAGAAAAGGTATATTTTAAAGGTTTGGAGCTCAACAAAGTACTCCATAAGCTCCATTTGGGCAATGTCAACGTGCTATAACGTGTTGGTGTCGGAAACCAATAAGCGTACGGTATACATTGACCACTTGGCCTAACACGTGAATAGTTAACTCTGATATTATGCTAGAATTAGATCATCTAACCCAAAATCAGTTTGGCAACAAAAACAAGGCCGAACCCTAAACGAAAAAACAACAAGACAAGCCCACTAATATGGATCTCAAGACCTGATACAGATCCTTGAACAAGAGAATACGAACAAAAGCTTTCGGGTTATCAAATAAGCATAAGCAAGAACTATTTTGGGGTGCTGCAGAAACATTACTATAAGTTATGGTAACTGAAAGCAATTGGAGTGGGATACATCATCGTCATCAATGAAATGGGTTCCAGCTTGTGGGTTGTAGGAAGGGACCTTTTAAATTCGGTGTTTGATTTCCTTATAATTTTGTTTGGGATTGTATATTCTTATGCCAAAAATTGAAAGTAATGTGGTCTACTTGCTGTTTGGTCCACATGAGATTGGATAAAATTGTCGGATGCTGCGGACTACTGCTTTGAGTTTTTATTCCAAAAAATAGGCAAATTTAACATCACTTTTTGCCCTGCGTCAAGTAATCCGGACTTGAGTTTCAGCAAAGGTGGTAAAAGTTGAAATGCGTTTGGGAATTAAGGAGGGTTTTGTATGTAACTTGCATGAATTTAACAACGATTAAGCTTTTTTAGCCCAGTCTAATGTTTGTGAGGCAAGCTCTTGTCCAACCCTTGTACCATATGGGCCAAGTGATGTTTGTTTTGGGTTTCAAAGAAAGTAGAACTAAGAGCATTTTTAAAGAAGGAGTCAAAAAGTCTACATTAGCAATAACTATAAAATAAGACAACATTATTTTTGCCTAACTTAAATGATAATTCATATGTAGCATGATATGAATTGACATCAACTGTGGTTGCTAATAAATTTGACAACAACTTCAAATCTATTTGCAGTGAGAATCAATGCTTTTTAATATTTTTTATTATTCTTGCAATTCTAAGGCAAGAGGAGGTTATGTAGGCTCAAAAAGTCAATTGGCTGCAATTAGGTGATAAAAATATGAGATATTTTCAAACTGTTGCAACCATTCGGAAAAGGAGATACTAAATTAAGAGGATAAAGGATAGCAGCGGGTTTTGGTGGAATGTGGGTGAGGCTAATACTTTCTCAAAAACAGGAAGGCTAACTCTCATGAAGTCTAACCTAACTATTAGGCTGAACCATATTATGTTGTGCTTTCAGTGACCCCCTCGAGTAACAAAGCATTTAAACAAGGAATGTAAGGACTTCTTAGAGGGGAGAGATGGGAAAGTTTCGCCTATAGCTTGGAATAAATTTTTTACTTCTAAGGACCATAGGGGATTAGGTATTAGAAGAGTGATCATTTCAATAATGCTTGTCTTGCTAAGTTAGGATGGAAAGTTTTAAAGGATGAGAATAATTGGTGGGTGCAAGTGGTGAAAAATACTTTATAAGGTGTGATTTCCTAAGTTGTAAGATCAAGCAAAACATTAATTTGGAAACTAAAGTTAGTGATTTTATTGATAATGGGAGTTGGGATTGAAACTAACTCTCCCAAGTCCTGGATTTGGATGTTGTGAGAAAGATATGTTTAGTGCTTATTCCCTTGCAAAATAAGGATGATTACTTAGTTTGGGACCATTTCTCTTCTGTTGATTTTTCAAAAAAGTCGGCTACTTGGATCTAGAGCAATAGAAACCAAAAAGTGAAAAGGCAAACACTCCTTAAAAGAATGTGGAATTTCATTATCCTGACAAAGGTAAATTTTTTTGCTTGGCTACTTATTCATGAGAAACTTCATGCTAGCATGAGATTGAGTAAATTCATTCAAAATTTGGACAATCGTGCCCTCTATGTGGCAAGGAGGAACAGTCTCAAAATTATCTCTTCTTTAATTGTGAGTTTGCGAAAGAAATGTGGAAACGTTCGCCGGTGAATCCATGGTCGAATAATGCTACTCAAATTGATGATGTCTTTGATTAGTTGGAATTAATTAACAATGTTGAGTGCAATGGTTTGAGTGAGCTCAGTAAAGCTCTTCTAAATTGTTGGAAAATTTGGAACGTATTTAAAAGTATAAATTCCTTATCTTACCAGGAGTATGTCCATTGTTGCAAGAGTTGGTTTATCCTATATTGAGACTAATTGTAAGAAGACCTCCATGAGTAGCCAATGTCACAAACATAACATTTGCTCGCATCCCCCTCCCCAAGGTTTTGTGAAACTAAATTTTGACGGGTCAGTTTGTCAGGAGAGAGTTGTCGATGCTTTCGTCCTTGGGAATGAAGAGGGGCAACCTGTTGGAGCTAGTGCTTTCAATCTTGATGGCACCACCATTTGGGTTGCAGAGGCCACTGCGTTAAAGAAGGGCTTTCGCTTGCTAGGCGAAAAGGTGTGGAGAACCTATGATGGAAGGATATTCTATTTTGATCATAAAGGTGGTGCAGGGTGTATGGAAGCCCCATGTGGCATCTTACACTAATCATTGAGGATATTTAATGGCTAGCGTCTGGCTTTGAGTTTATTAGCTGGTATCTTATTTTAAGGGAGACAAACTTTATAGTGGACAAGTTAGCTCATGTGAGCTTTTTGGTGGCTAATCCTTATTACTCGAATAACTATTTACCAGCTTTAGCCATGGAAGCTTTTCATTTCGATTTTGTGGGAAACAGGTGTATTAGAGGTTTTTCTGTTTACTGAAGCTTTTCTTTATCAAAAAATAAAAATTATGTAAAGCAAATAATTAATAAATAATAATTTAAATTTCATACCGGATGGAGAACAATTTTTTTTTTTTTAAATCAGAGTGCCACATAACTTTCAATTTAAAATTCTAAAAAGAGTTTTTTTTTTTTTTTTTTTTTTTTTGCGTAAACCATGGTCTAAAAAGTAAGATTTTTTTAGCGTAGAGGCGTGTAGTTGGAGGGAGGTGGGAGAAATGCATTTATAAACGTATATAAGAACGTTCCTTAACTATTGCTCAAGTGAGTTGATCATGTCCACCACCCCTTTTGTATGAAGCTCAAAGGCAACATCACAAAAGTGAGAGGTTTTTCAATGTATTCCTCAGGACAAAAATCGTACATTATATGTCAAAATATAAGGGGATGAACGTTGAGAAATTATTCTAAAAGTGACATATTAATCTCGTCATCTTATATCATAACACGTGATGTAACAAAACTTAAAATCTAAGAGAATTAGGCCGAATGAGTAAACAATACGGAAAAATATGTGTTTAAAAAGAGAGAGAGAGAGAGAGAGAGAGAGAGAGAGAGAGAGAGAAGAGCTTGGCTCTTTGGGTTAAGGATGAGTTCCTCCTCAAAATACTTATCGGCCTATTTATAGAACTTCGTGCATATGGTCGGAACAAATCATATTATAAATTACTTTGTAAAAATCACTTCTACAAAAAAATAATTAAAACTAAAATCCTTTAGTCAATCAATATGCTTTTACCAAATATGTCAATTTGTTCTTATACACTTTGATAAATACAAACTTAGTTTTCATTAATTTTTTGTAGAGACGAACTTTGCAAAGTGATTTATAACTCGAACGATTATAATTATAAGCACAAAATTCTGTAAATAGATCACAAAGTATTTTAGGAGAAGTTCCTCCTCAATGATTTGAGGAGCTACGTCTTTCTATAAAAAATTAAACTGGAAACCAAATCAAATTCCGGGTCATGCCTTTTAGATCCGTTCCAAAATGAATCAGACCGAGTATTTGATGGTTTTTAAAGCCCATGATCAAACCCTTTTCCCACTTGTTGCCCAAAAGTCCATGCGGCATCAAACCAGAAGCAAGGAAAAAGCCTTTCTCTCACGTCTTCCTCATCTCTCTCTCTCTCTGCGTAAGCTCAGTGGGTAGAACCTGCCACCGGTCTCGCGGTCCACGGCCCTGACCTTCCCACTTTAGGAGCTCTTGCGGCGGCCCAAAACCTACGAACCGCTCCTTTACATGCTCTGTCGAGAGCGGCTCTTCTACTGCTCCAGCCTCCAGGTACTTAAATGTTCCAATTTCACGCATTTAAAATGAGAATGTGTTATTATGTTTCCTAGTTTATTATGCAAAATTAGAGGATAGTCCTACACTAGGATCGAACTGGAGCTTTGGTCCTTAAATTAAAAATCCGCGAAATTTGATATGTGAATTCAATTTAATGTGGAGCATGGTCTTTTTAGCCAATTCCGTTTGCGTCTAAATTGCGCACATGTTAGATAATAGCAATGCAACCTCACATTAGTTCATTTTTTGCTCTAGTAAATGTGAACCAGTTATCTGGCAATGGACGCCAAGGCTTTAGCAAAATCGAAGAGGGCACACTCGGAGCATCATAGTAAAAAGTATCATCCAAATCCGAAAGCAAAATCCGCAGCCGTTGGGGGCGGTAAGGGAAATGAGGCTGGAACCGCAAAGAATCCGTTGCTTCTACCCTCCCATCAAATTGGGATCGTTACGAGGAAGAATTAGATTTAGGTTCAGATGATCCAGGTCCAACAGGTGATGGTTCAAATCGAGCCCCTGATGTAGTTGTTCCCAAGAGCAAGGGTGCAGACTATTATCATCTGATAGATGAGGCACAATCTCAGTCCCAGTCAATCATTTATTCGGATACATTTCCTGGTTTGGAGAATGATCTGCTCGGGGAATGGAATAAGGGGATAGAAACTATGCTTTCGGTCAGGGGGAGAGCGTTCTATCACGGATTGAAGGTGATAATTTTGTTGTGGAGGATAAGAATGCTGCTGAACATCATTTGGTGTCATTTCTCTCCTTGAATTTATATACTCTTGCTGAACAATTGGAAAAGGTAGACTTACCGCAGAGGCTTTTCATTGAAGCGGATCTATTGCAACCGGAGCTGTGTGCAGAGCAAGCAACATGTGAAGAGGAAGCAGCCCGAAGATTGTCTGAAGAATCTTTGTGGTTTGTCACTCTTTGCTTCACCTTTGTCTGAAAGAGCTGTCCCGCCTCCAGGCCATACAAGTACTTCCAATTTACGTAGCAGTCTCCGATCACCTTAAGCAATCGAAGCTACATGCCGTGTATTGTAAAGAAAAATGGCAGAGGCCGGTTATTGTAGTTTTGATTGCTTAAAGGAGAATACATAAGGGAATTGCTGAACAAACTGGAAGTAGTCATATGGCCCAGAAGCATTGCAACTCTTTCCGAGACAAAGGGGAAGGAAAGGCGACAACGAAAACAATCACGGCAGCCTTGGTTGGATACAATTACTAGAGCGCTAAACCCTAAGGGCGCTTTTACTAAACCGTAATCCGGATTCGGGTTGAGGAGGAATCGGGTTGAGGACAAATCGGATTGAGTAGGAAAAAGAATTAGATTCCTGTTGGGGTTGTTTACTAAAATTGTCTGAAATCGGAGTAAGAATGACATCGATTTATATAAACTGTTTACTGAAAATTAACATGATTACTGAAATATCCCTAGGGTAACTAACCTAATTTATATGCTAATCATTTTTAGTTAAACTTTTTGTATTTTTTTTATAGTAGAGAGTATAGATTTTCTTTAGCAAAACTTTTATTCTTTTTTTCATTTTTTATTGAGACCCTCCCCCGCCCCATCTCTATCTTCCCCATTCTTTTCATTTTTATCGTGACCCTCTGTCCTACCCCATCTCTTTTTCTTACCCCATAGCCACCTTGCTCTCTCTTCCACCCCTACAAATTCGTCTCTCTTCATCTATTCTTGATTTTGTAAATGTTTAATTTGGGTTGCCACTGACACACGAGATCGAGTCAGGGATGAATAAAAGTGATTTTAGTCGTTGCCGACGAATGATCAAAATTGAAATTCCAAAATCCTCATCTTCTTCCCCTTTGATTTTGGTCATGAAACCATAATCCCGTAGGCCATGAAACCTGCTAAGTCTTCCTTTGACAGAGAGTAGAGATAGAGGTTGAAGGAAGAAGGAGACAATCGTATATTGGGCAGAAAAAGTTGTTTTCCGGATGGATGCTTTCTCCCTACCTATTGTTTGGTAGTCCAACAACAACAACAACAACAATAAAGCCTTTTCCCACTAAGTGAGGTCGGTTATATGAATCCTAGAACGCCATTGTGCTAGGTCCTGTGTCATGTCCTTTGTTAGATCCAAGTACTCTAAGTCTTTTCTTAGGGTCTCTTCCAAAGTCTTCATAGGTCTTCCTCTACCCCTTCGGCCCTGAACCTCTGTCCCGTAGTCGCCTCTTCTAACCGGAGCGTCAATAGGCCTGCGTTGCACATGTCCAAACCACCATAACCGATTTTCTCTCATCTTTTCTTCAATTTCAGCTACTCCTACTTTACCTCAGATATCCTCATTCCTAATCTTATCATTTCTCATGTGCCTATACATCCAACGAAGCATCCTCATCCCACACCCATTTTATGTACGTGTTGATGCTTCACCCCCTAACATTCCGTGCCATACAGCATCGCCGGCCTTATTGTCGTCCTATAACATTTTCCCTTGAGCTTCAGTGGCATACGACGGTCACACAACACGCCAGATGCACTCTTCCACTTCATCCATCTAGCTTGTATTCTATGGTTGAGGTCTCCATCTAATTCTCCGTTCTTTTGCAAGATAGATCGTAGGTAGCGAAAGTGGTCGCTCTTTGGTACTTCCTGGTCTCTGATCCTCACTCCTAACTCATTTGGGTCTCCATTTGCACTGAACTTGCACTCCATATATTTTGTCTTTGACCGACTTAGGCGAAGACCTTTAGATTCCAAAACTTCTCTCCAAAGGTTAAACTTCTCATTTACCCCTTCATGAGTTTCATCTATCAACATTATATTGTTAGTGAAAAACATACACCAAGGAATATCATCTTGAATATGTCCCGTTAACTCATCTATTACTAATGTAAAAAGGTAAAGACTTAAAGATGAGCCTTGATGTAACCCTACCGTTACTAGGAAACAATTTTAGCAAACGATACTTGATTGCCATGGTAGTAAAATTTTAGCGGATTATTACTTGTAAGTTTTGTGTCTTTAAGTGTTGACACACACGCACAAAAACATGCTATGGAAATATTTACAGATTGATCATCGGGAACTCAGTAAAAAACAAATTAAATAAACTGAAAGAGTTCATAATTCTTTGAAACCCTAACCCATGATAAGGTTCATCATAGCACTCAGTCACATTATTTGTGATATAAAATGTTTACGTACTGCCTCTTGGATTACTCATTAAGAAAATCAACCAAACTTATTCCTCACGCCAACTCCAAGGATTGAATAAAAACCAAAATTTTGATCCCAAAAAATTTAGATTCTAACCCAAAAAATTTAGATTCTAACTCAAAAACAGTGTTTCTCCTCTAATGCTTTTCACTAAACACTTTAGTCCGAAATTACTAAAAGATGATTTAGCCAAATTTATTTTGGGTCTTTAAAAAAAATTATGTAGATTATCCTAATTTATTTTTAGGAATAATTTTACCTAAAAAATATTTAAATTCCGATAAATAATGAAAAATCACTTACCTACCTCATTCTTACACATATACACCACATGAAAGGACATGGAAAACCACACATCCTACCCCATTCTTAAACACAATAACATAGGTGGATAGAGAGAGAAAAAAAAGGAAGAATTGTTTGATGAAAGTGAATTTTGTGTGGATGTTTGAACAAATATATATGTATTTAAAGAGTTTTTTGGTGGATTTGATTTAAATATTTTTTTAATTGTTTTAGCCGTTGGATTTAATTTTGGATTATTAGATCTTTTTTTTTATTGTTGAATTTGCTCATATTCGATCTCAATTGTTGGATTTAATGCATTTATAAATTTGACTCTTAAAAGACCATTAGTTCGATAAAAATAGTCATTCGTCTTTCTGTAAGTGGCCAACAGCATCAGCAATTGATCCTAGCCACTAATTCCGGCTCATTTGCTAAGTTAAATTTGGCCCAAAAATAAGTTTTAACCCAAACCCTTTTTAGTCCAGTGATTGGAGAAGCTTTGAGTGAGTTTAAAACTTAAATTTTAAGTTTT
>JAOTRO020190282.1:0-10613 GCA_028566515.2 Pyracantha coccinea | reverse complement strand
TCGTCTGCCAACTTTTTAACATCCGACACATGCAACGACTTTGCAGTCGATGGGAAAAAATCTTGATAACAATATTATTGGTTTCACCACATCAAGAGACAACATGCTTCAAATACCAACCAGAAGAAGATGATGGAGTAGCACATCACAATCATGGCTCCTTAGTCCAGAAAATTTACCACCTTCTGTGTTCACGCAACGCGAGATGTTGGAAGCATACTTATTTGGAAACTTTACAGAAAAAAAAAAACAGAAACTTTAAAAACTCCTTCTTTCCACCATGCTTAACTATAAAAAACAAATGGCCCCTTCTCATTTTTTTCACCACTTCTCTTCATCCACAAGGGTCGCCTTATGCCCATTCATTTCAAATCAAGACGAGCTTTGACCGTGTCCTTTGATTTTTCTACAATATCTAGAATTGTCCTACCAATGTATCGCACACATTTTTTTTCCAATAAGAATCACATCAAGGTGGTGTCTTATTTTTAACTTCTATCAATATGGGAGCTCAAATAACATAGTCTTAGGCGTCTAGTTCAGGTGCGTAGTTTATCTAGGCCTAATTACAACTTTGCCAAATGGACCAAATTCCATATTGGTCAACTAAGTCAAAATCTTATCCCTCGATCATTCTCTAGGTCTTAGGCAAGTCTATGTTTTGCTATCAAAGGCTTTATCATTTGCACACCACTCGTCATTTGACGACAACCATCTACAACGACCCATATAACATTCCTTTTCAGCATGCCAAGAAGATGTTATGTTGTCCTTGCTTACCTGGCATGTCATATAACCCTTTGTGCTTTAGCCGAAAATCATTGCATAAGCGAGGAAATTGTTTATGGTTCACAACATTGCTGCTTGCAAGGTGAACATCTTCCCAGTAGACTTATCATAGGTACGAACATCAGTTTTCTGTAAATCCTTTAATTCATCAACCAATGGCTGCAAATTAATAGACTTTCTTAGATCTTCGGTAATTAATAGTCATCATTTATTATTTTTTCATGCACTTCGAATGTGGCAAATTATGAGGAACTACAACCATCGACCAAGTTCTTTGGGTGTGCTATAGAACCTCGAACGGATTAATTCTGTCAGCAGCAAGTCTCAATCTGACATTGCATAGGTCAGTTGCAAAATCGGGTACATCCGATTGAATTATTTCCATGCCTCTCTGTTTGCAGGATTCCTTGTAACATCATCATTAACCCATCCTTCCTTATGCCATCTCATGTCGCTTACAGTATGCATCGACATGTACAATTGCTACAATCAAGTCTTTAATGGAAGATAACACATCACCTTTTGTGGAATCTTTGTCGTTTTATTTTGAGATGTCATTTTATATCTCAGCTTGTTGCATAGAACATTATCCAACTCTTTGGTCTTCTTATAGAACAATATACAATTATTTACAAATGCATGAACCTTTTAATACCCCAATCCGAGATCGTTCACACCTTATGTGCACTTTTATGATCTTTAGGCAAACAATTGTCCTTTGAAAGCATCCACGTGAAAACCCCATAAAGTAATCAAAATACCGGTTTGACATACAAAACTTGATTTTTCCATTCATCAACTCAACAATGTTCATGAGTACAGAAAAGTTTTCGCAATTTGGATACAATTGACATGCCCCGATCTCGGTGTCCGAAGGACAATGGGATGGCCACGTGCTAGCGGACATTCGAGGTTGACCCAAGCCATTTAATTAATGCATATGCTGAGAACATGTAAAACATGCATATAAATTTTGCTCCATAACCATGCAAGGAAAAATCAAAATACACACCTTAACGAAATAATAATAATAAGGTACTGATCAGAGATAGAAGGAAAATATTCAACTGCCAACATTTAAAAAATGATAAAGCATGGACATGTTCAGAGCATACTACTAATTCGAAATACAAGCCGAAGGGATATTAAAAAGTGCGATTACTAGAGATGTCCTACGCAGAGGGGAGGACACAAAGTCACTGATATGGAAATGCCTCGTAGCTTCGTACGCCTCGTTCCTTGGCTCTGAAGGGGGCACAAAACAAAACATGAGTAAACCAAGTTTAATATAATTAATACTAAAATCAATTACCCTTCAAACGTACTAACCTCCAATTTTAGAAAACTCATATAGCATAATAAGTAATAGGTTTTCTAAAAACCCTAGCATGTCATAAAACCTTCATAAAACATATATCATATATAGTGTGCTTAGTAATGGTATCATAATCGCCCGAATGCACATCCATCGCCCTCTCGAAAGCACATACATCACCCACCCGAAGGCACATTATATGAACACCCGCTAAGTAAGCACAGAAAATCATGAACATAATCTTTCCAAAATAGATATCATTGGAGGTCAATAGCTCAAATATCATACCATAAATCCATGTCATAAATATTTCAAAAAACATAAATTCAATAAAGCATGATATTTCATAAAGCATAAATCCGATAACTCATAAACGTTTCAAAAAATGTAGTCATAAAATCATGTTTTTCATTTATGTATTTCTAGGAATAAAATCATGCATTTTAGAAATGGCCCACTCACAGATACTCCATTACCAAAGTGTTATTCAATAAAGGGAGGACGGGGTCACCTCAAACTACACACCTAAGCACAAAAGAGGACTAATTAGTAAACCCAATCAAGATGATTGAATTTGAGAAAACGGACGTCGTATTTAGATTCAGGACGTTGAAAAACCTAAAGAGGGACCTCGGGTTCACCCACGCGTTGCCACGGGGAGGCAACCCAGAAAGCTAGAGGTCGAGTTGGGCCGCTAGAAAGTTGGCCGAAATAGTAACTCCAAAGAGGCGTGTGTACTCCACACATCAACCACCTATGCACCAAGTACAACCTCACGTGCTTACGAGTGTAGGCTACTCGCCTTCCTCGTGAGGCTTGAAATTGGCCGGTTAGGCTTGACTTTCCGACCTCTGTTCGAGCTCGTTTCTCAACCATTTTGATGTTTTAAAGGCCATAATGAAGCTTGACATGAGGAAAAGAGATTCATACTAAGTTGGGACTGAGTGGTGGCCAAGTTTGCCTAAAAAATGGCTGCAAAGTGGCGGTCATCGCCGAAAATTGGGGAGGCTTTCCTCGTAAGTTTCCTACGTCCAAATTTTACCAAAACTTCTCAAAACTTCTCCCAAACATACACCAAGACACGATCTAGAAGTTTTGGTTGACTTTCGAGGCTTACTTTCTCCGAAGAAGGCAAGAACTCACCGGAGAAAATCGGTGAACAATGATGGTGCCAAGAGGAAGAGAGGGGTTTGGAGTTTCCTCCTTCATTCCGGGTTCGTGGGTTCACCTAAAGGGTAGGTGGTGGTGTCGTTGATGTTGTTGTGTTGTTTGTTTATGGTGCAGTGCCCTCGGGGAAGACCTGTCGAGAAAGAGTAAGGAGAGTTTGGAGAGAGATGAGAGAATAATGTTTATAGAGAGAAGTGACAGAAAATTGGAAGGGGGTCACGCGGGAAGAAAAGGGAGCCGGGGGACAAGGGTGTAGAAGTGGGTCTTAGTGGCTCACATATTAAGGTCACTAGAGACGAAACGAGAATTATCTTCCAAATATGAAATTACTAAAATACCCTCGACGTTTCAAAAATCCTAAAAGCTACGTTCTAGCTCCAAATTTGAGTTTGTTCACGCCCACGCGTTTGTGGCAATGAGTACAAAAATAATAAATTAAGAAAATTAGTCATATGCGTCATGACGAGATGGTCAACGAAAGTCAACGTTCATGCTACGAGGGCAATTTGGTAAATTCACACATTTAATAATACAAATGCGTAAAAATTAAGGACGTGGTATCACAACGATTCTTGCTTGGTACTTTTCAATAGTCTTTCATACTTCTTGAATGTTTCATTGTCCATGGTGGGAGAGACATCATTTCCCACTTATTCATTGTCGTTGGTCGATGCGTTGGATAAGCGTCATTTAGAATACTCATGACTTGGTCATTATTCCTCACATTAGATTCAACTAGTCTTCTTACCTTATGCATTCCTGACTTAGTCATTAGCCCTCACATTAGATTCAATTGTCCCCACACATAATTGAAATTATAAGTGGGGGCCCTAGGCGGGCGCCTACATGGACTATCATCAAGGCTGGCCTTGCGTGCACCAGCTTGGAGTGCACCTCTTTTTCATAATCTATTTTCCACATGGCATCATAGTTGATGTGCATCTGGTGATTATTGATCAAATGTTTGACCATGTGAGATCTCCTTTTTTTCCCCTGCGAAAAAACAAAATTGTTCAAAATCAAACATGAAATTATACCAAAAATTAGCATAACCTCCCCTAAAAATAAAAAATAAAATAAAAAAATTCCCAACTAACCAAGTATAATAATCAACTTTTATTTTAATTATGCAATTAAACTTTGCAACAAAAAACAACCGTAAAGGTCATACAAAATGAGTATTACCTATCTGGGATCCTTCTCCCTCACACAATCGATGCATTGTAGGATGCCTTGTCACTGGAGAAACATCAAGAGCAGCAATGAAATTAGATGAAATTTCCAAATGCGGCATCTGCAAAATTGTAATTTCATTTATTTTCATTAGCTAGAAAATCATGCAACCGCGTCCCTTACCCCCACCCTTCCCCTTTCCATGTGGGAAATAGATTCCACATCCCCTTCACACCTCATTTCCCCCTCTCACAAAATTTCCATAAATTCACAAATTCACCAAATATGAGACAAATTGAACATTCAAAATGTAATTATTAAAATTTACCAATAAAAATATTGTTCTTAATTAGGAGAAAGAGAGACTTACCGCTGATACCTTTGATCGTTGATGGTGAAAGTGGGAAAAAGGAAAGAAGATTTGGGATTTGGAGGAGAAGGAAGTTTTGGAGTTTGGGGGAGAAAGAAACTTTGGGATTTGGGGAAGAAGATGCAAAAGAGAGGAAATGAGAAGAGAATGTTGCAGATCTGGGATTTTAATTTGAAATCTCGTGAACCCTTGCGCGACAAAGCTCTTCTTCCCAGCAAGTCACTTCTTCGTTGCCGAATAAATTTATTCTCTTATTGTCCCACCTAACTTCCTGGGGGTTTTGCACGACGAAGTCTGAAAGACATTTGTTGTGCACTTTTTCCAAGGCGATGAAGCGTTTCGTCGCACAATAGTTTCATTTGCGGTGCAATTGTTGGCACCAAATCCTCATTTTACCACAAATTTTCCACGTCTTGCAAGACAAATATTGTTTGCGCGAGAAAATACATTTTTAGTCGCGCAAATATTTCTTGGGTGACGAAATTTGCTTCGTCACCTAAACATATATTTCTTGGCGAAATTTGCTTTGTCACCTAAACAAATATTTCTTGGGTGACGAAATTTGCTTCGTCACCTAAACTTTTGCAGGCAAGTAATTTTTTCTACTAGTGTATCCAACGATTTTCAACAAGGTTTCATGGCGGTACTGAAAGTCATTGGGCCAGCAGCCTACACAAATGCACAACCAACACAAAAGACTCAAATATAGGGCTGCAATTCGCGCGAGTTGGATAGGTTTGGCGGTCAACTCAACCCCACCTCTTCATTTATAATTTGTAGTCTAGGGTTTCATTGGTTGGAAAAAATGTGAACCCAAACCCACCAAAGGTAAACTCAAGTTAATTTGGATTACCCAATTTTATTGATCCTCAAACAAATTTATTTTGTTACAAAATTTTAAATAAACTTGTTTTAATAAAAAAAAATTATCATAGTAAAGTATGATCGACTAGAATAACAACTAAAATTATATAATCAATCTACAAACTTAAAGTTGTTATTAAGAAAGATTTTAAACATAAATAATGTCTACTTCTAGAGTTTAAAGCACATATAAACCCTAAGGCCAAAGCATATATATTGTTTCTTGTTTTCTCCCAAAATTTAGTTCAATATGTGTAGAATTAGAATAATATACAAATATAACATATCAGAATTCGAGCTACAAATCGGGATGGGTTTAGGCTATCAAGACCTCAACCTAATCCTACTTAGAAACTTGCAAGAAAGAGATCGAGTTAAGGTTCATGCAGAGTTTTATCTCATCTAAGCCCGCTTAACCGGTTTAAAAGTAGAATTGAGTTGTGACCGATACTGTTTGACCCAACCCAAGTTTCACCTCTAACCCAATATACAAAAGAAGTTGGCTAGCCTATCAACTGGGCAGGACCTTCTCCAGTGGCTAATCCAATATACAAAATATTCTTTCCCTTTGATTCTTGAGCAGTGGCTAATCCAGTATTCCACTGTTTATCAACTATGTTTTCAATGCTCAGAGCAAAAGGGGTAGTTCATTTTATGTGGCAACACAATAAATACTTCACTCTCTTAGGAATTTCTATTAATTTCTAATCCAAAAAGCCAAATAATGGATGCAGCGCAGGCAGAGGGTTAACTGCAAACACAAAATTTTAAATACAAATCCTCAGAGGGTGCTGTAAATAGCCCACCAGATATCACCATGCACTTAAACCCTTATATAAAAACACGAAGACACCACCAGTTTAGTTTCAGCTCTCTCTCTCTCTCTCTCTCTCTCTCTCTCTCTCTCTCTCTCTCGCCATGGACCTTAACATTTGGTGCAACTCAGCGATCTCAAAAATCCGAACCCTAGCCAAAATTGGGTCTGCAGGGAGCATGGTGTGCCTAAACGAGCTAGCAACTGGTGCAGATCAAACCAAGATGAATATTATGCCGATTAATAGTAGGAGGTGGAGAGTTTTATGGAGAAGAATAAAGAGAGAGAAGAAGAGGACGTTGAAGCTATTTGATTGCTCGACTAGCACTCAGGTCGTGCATGTTCCGGCAGATCCAGATGTTCTTTCGAGGTCTTTTTCTGCTAGGTTTGCTGTTCCTCGTAGGGGTTCTAATCAGACCACTCAGCGTGTTAGATAATGCCCATGGGAAATTACAAAATGTGGTTTGGTGTTTGATTTCTTCTGGTTCGTTCAGCTGGCTATGCTTCTCTGTCTGTCTGTCTGTCTGTCTGAAGTTTTTGCTTCTAATTACTGTATTAGCTTTGAAGTTAAGTAATATATGAAATATGTAGTTATTTGGTTATATGTTTTTACATCTTACTAAGCTTTTCTAGTTTCGTGGTGTTACGCTCGCGCAACGCATCATTGGATAAATTTAGGAGTATGTTATCCACACACCTATTTTTACTTCCTACACACCCTCTTAATTTTCGGTTGTTGGATCAAATGAATTGAAGAATATCAAATAATAGAAATTAACAAGGGATGTGTGAGAAGTAAAAATAGATGTATGTATAGCACACCCCATAAATTTACTCATCATTGTTGAGCATATCGGGCCTTGACAATTTTTTTAGCACACATTTAGCCATGAAAATGTAGTACATCTTCTTCCTCACGGTTTATTTATTTATTTCTAATTAACATAAACTTCATCAAAAAAGGAACACGAAAGAAGTTGAAGCAATGCATTACAAAGAAATTAAAAGAATGCTTTGCATCACTTATCATATAATTCATCAAATCAAACTTAATAAACTTTAGTTACCCCTTAAAAGCATGATATACATGCTATTAATTAATTGGGAATAATATCTTTAATCTTTCAGTTTGAATTATTGATGCTTTTACTTCATGCACTTTGTTTTTTTTCTTGTCTTCAAGAATATGAAGCAGTATTGGGATGAATTTTCTTTCTTTGTTGAATTTTATGAACTACGGTAGCTAGGTGTAGAATTATAAACAGAGCTTTATGTCTAGACACATGGCAACTTTTAATTCGAACTTTCTTGAATATTCTGAAGTACAAATATTTTAACTCTTAAATTTATATTTAAAAATATAAAAAAAATAAAGATTTAATGGGTAGAATACTTAAAGTACTAAATACTCCGAATCACTACAAATATTTTGCAACCTATTGCTGCTTTTTTGGACTGCTGACAGAATTATTTTTCACTAGGGTCTCCGGAAGAACCAACAAAAGTATTAAATGCCTTCTTACTTTGTGCGGCACCAACCAAATGCGTGTAGCACAAAAAGTGGATAGACATACATATAATATAAACATGCATGTACTTGTTAGAGGGATTCATATGTATAACGACGTTGTTTACACTTATGTTAACCCTAAAAGTGTTCGTCCTCTCCTCCTCGTCCTCGTCACTTCAATTCATGCAATCCTCTCCTAACTCAAGTCATGTTCCTCTGGGCTTCTGCCGCTCCGTCCTTAATCTTCAATTCCTCCTCGACATCCTCGTGTTTCAACAATCAGATTCACCTCGACAGACGAAGACGAAGGAAGACGTCGAAAATTTTCCATTGCAACTCCTCGATCACGGTTCCTTCGTCGCTCCTCCTCCATCACAGGTTCTTTACCGTTGCTTCTCTATCACAGCTCCTCCACTGAAACATGTCGCCTTTTCATCAATTCCAAAGGTCCCTTCTCTCTAGCGCTGTCAATTCTAAATGTCATGTAGATGGATGAATATATAATGCACATATGCCTATTCGCAGCATGTATGAATATAGGATGCAACTTTTGGAAGACATCTTCTTAGAGGTGTTTGTCGATGCAAATTTCCACCGCCTTCAGTCCTGACGAAAATACACCTGCAAAACAATTAACACCTTTGATAAAGAACCTAAGCCTCAAATCACCACAAGGTTGGGGGGGGCAGTTAGGCCAATGGATCTCCGATGCATAAGTCAGTTTCTCTGAGAGAGTAAAGTGTTTAGGGCTTTTTTAGGGTAGCAAAAGCTTCTAAAATTTGGTAGAATATGAGGTATATATAGGGGAGAGAGGCTGCCATAGTGTTAGGGTTTTACCTTACACATGGTGGGATCCTATTGGCCAATGTTTACAGAGAAATATTCTCAAGATATTAAATAGGAAATAATATCTTGAGAGAATGGAGTAATTATCCCTAATTGATTTAAATTGGGATTACTTACTTGATTGGAGTCAATCTTCAATTAGGAATGTATTAAGGATCGGATTTGGGTAATTAATCCTTATCTTTAATGCTTTGACTTTTCCTTGCCAAAGGTAGGTGAGCTGTGGGCAGTCGTATTCAGCTGCTGAGACCTTCAAGGGTGTGAGCTATGGGAGTATCTGAGGAGCCTGTCCATTTATTGAGGGCAATCTTGTCTTTCTTGAACGAAAGTCAACGTGTCGCCTCTAGAATTTTGGGGATTATTTTAGGCTCCACAAATGCCCCCATACATGCTAGGCTACATGTAGAAAAAAGGTAGTAGGTGTAGAAATCTCAAGCTGCATGGGTTTGTAGAATTGTTTCCCAATTTGAACTTGATCTCCTTTCTTGATTTGGAAATAGACTTCTTCTAGGAAAAGGAAACCGGTTGTCCCCAATACCTATTTAATTCTGCCTTAAGCAGGGGATTAAATAAATATGGAGAACAGTCATCATTCCAACAAGGAAGAGAGAAGCCAGAGGAAATTTTTACCCCTCCCCTAACTTTCTTCTTCTCTTGCCCTTGCAAAGAGTAGTATCTCGTTGTTGTTCTTCTTCTCTGTGCCACACCAAGGTAAAAAAAATTTGAATTTTCTTCTTTTTAATTTTTTGGGAGTCTTGGGACTTGAAAAATTTGCTTAGCAAGGGCCAAGGAGTTGAGACTGACGTGAGATGCAATGGGGTTGCAGTGCATGGTGGGCAGTATGGGTTGCTGGTGGTGCAGCGCGGAGATCGACTGGCATGGGTTAGAAACTCGACTCGGCTTTGGTCGAGGTGGCTGGTCCATTGAGGCGCTGGGTTAGGAGAGTCGTGAGGCTCTAGACCATCTGGGTTGAGCTTGGCACGGGCTAAGCATGAAGAAGCAGGCTCGAGCTTGATATGGTGGGCGGATGAGAGAGAGACCGGCATGGGCCGGGTTTCTCTTACTAGCAAGCTGGGTGCGAGGCCTCGAGCCCTTTGTGGTGTGCTGGGCGCATGAAGGAGAGGGAAGGAAGCGCGGCCCTCTGCTTATGTTAGGCTCAGCGGCGCGGGCCACATACTTGGATGACCAAGGGCCTTCAGGCCGTGCTGCGTGAGAGAGGCAGAGCCAAGTTGTGTGGCCTGGCGCTGGGCTCGCGGTTTTCTTTTTTTTTTTTTCCTTTTCTTCTCGCAAGCTGCCTTCTAAATATTTTCCTTCGTACTTTTTGCAGGGACTTTGAGATGTCTTTCTTTGATCGAAAAAATTAACGAATAACCTCTACCTTTGTACCGTCAAGGTGGCTTTTCTGGCAATGTGGGCTTTCAAGGCTGCACATGTCAAGATCAATTATGACGAGTTGTTCCGAGACTTTCTTGAGACATACAAGTACGCGATTCTGTCAGGGGTTTGCGTCAACCGGTGAAGGATGATAGCGGCCATGAGCCGTGCGGCGAGGGTGCCATTGCTAGGAAGAAGGTTATCAAATTCCATCTGTATTACTTCGTGTTAGGATTTACTTTTCCCATGCCACATCTTTTCCAAGAGGTGATCTGCTTCATGAAATGAGTGCCTGCTCAGTGCTCCCTGATGTGGACACTCAAATTAAACCCTCGTGTGACAATTGTAGTAGAATGGATAAGTGAGGGATCGTTCTAGACCGGGGATTAGG
>JAOTRO020190263.1:0-10615 GCA_028566515.2 Pyracantha coccinea | reverse complement strand
ATTGAACGATTGCTTCAAGTTTTGAGCTTGAAAACAATGCGTGGATGGTCTTCACCTCAGGTTCAAAGCTGCGGCAAAGGTAAATGCTCTAACTCAAGGGTCGTCGTGGATTGTCAATTCAAGTCATATGCCACGTGGAGCTTTGTGATGCATCATTTGTATGCAACTTAATTTACATGTCTACAAATACCTCCACTTCAAGGCACATTGTAAGCATGTGCTTGTCACATGTAGGAAATATGTTTTGAAGTCCTGCAATGTGAATGCTCTAACTCAAGGGTCGTCGTGACTTGATCTTGAATTAGTTTGCTTCTTGAAGGGCCGTAGAGGCGTATTCCTAGAATTGAGATGATGAATTTTGTCAAGGGCGTATTTCTTGAATGAAACATTTCTTCAAGGACCGTTGAGGCTTAGTCTTGAAAGAAATGAAAATTTTCTTCAAGGGCCATAGAGGCTTGATCTTGAAAGAAATGAAAATTTTCTTCAAGGGCCATAGAGGCTTGATCTTGAAAGCAATGAAATTTTCCTTCAAGGGCCATAGAGGCTTCATCTTGAAAGAAATGAAAATTTTCTTCAAGCACCGTTGAGGCTTGATTTTGAAAGCAATGAAATTTTTCTTCAAGGGCTGTAGAGGCTTGATCTTGAAAGAAATGAAAATTTTCTTCAAGGGCCGTTGAGACTTGATCTTGAAAGAAATTTTGGATTTTTTCCTTGCGGCTGTAGGAAAAAAATGTTTTTTCCTTCCTTAGGTAGGAACCTCCTTCAATTTTGATAATGAGGATGATTTCCATCAAAGTGTTGGAAAGCTTTGGTGATTTCCTTCAAGTTTTTGGAAATATTTAATGCTTGTCCTTGGGTAAGTAGGATTTGCATTTTTTTTCCTTTCCTATTTTGTTTTTTCAGCCAAGGGAGTATTTTCCCTCTTGGTTTGGGAAACTTGAGTCCTTGTTTTGGAAATTTTAAAGCCCTTTCCTTGTTATATTTTTTTTTGTTTCCTTTTCTTTTCTTTGCTGATTTTGTTGCAAAAACAGCGTGCTTTTTTTTTTCTTTGTGGCCGAAATACCTTGCCATTTTTTCTTGGAATTTGCTTCCTTCTTTTGGTTGAAATGTCCTTCCTTCTTTTGATTTTCCTTTTGCTATATGGTATGTATTCCCCCTATAACATTAGGAAGTAATTGACCCTTATTTATAGGACAATTGGGTGTGTGTTTTTGTCACAACAAACCTTGCCGTGCACATTGACTCTGCTTGCTGCCCTGTGTGCTGCTTGATGCCGTGAGTTGTAATTGCTTGAAGCTTGTTGCAATGCATCACTTTTTACCGTGTGGTGCTGTACAAATGACTGCAACAGGGTTTCGTTATGTAGTGCCTCTTGGTTGCAATTTCCCTCGGTGGTGACGTTGCCGTGTAATGCAAGAAATTGTTTGCGTAATCGCTACGGGGTTGCGTAGTCTGATTGCGTAGTATTTTGGTTTTCTTTGCTACTATAGTGTGCTTTGAAAGATTGTCTTGTAGCTACCTTCCTTGCTGTGCTACTTCAAGCTTTGTGGCTAATTTCTTTTTGTTGTTGTGTCTTTATCATCGTCATCTTTCAACGCTCACGAGGTTTGTGTCGCATGTCTTTTGATTTAGTAAAGCCATCCCTTTTTTTTTCTTCTTCTTGCTGTTCTACCTTATGCTTATGTTGTCTTTTTTTTTTAGTTGGAGCCATGGTATTTTTCAATTGCTTTAAGACCAATACCATCACTATTCTTGCGAAGGAAGGCGATTCACAAGATAGGGGAACAAAGTTGAAACTTTGTGCGCCGTAAACTGGCCTTAAGGCGCTTGTTCTTCCTACGAAAGATAACTCGATGTATATCAAGTCGTGGTCTTCTGAAGTATCTTGGGAGGTGACAGATTTTGATCGACCATATACGAAGAAGAAGGCATGTACGTTGAGGATTCTTATCTTGAATCCTTCAGACCATGTTCACGACAATTCACTGCTTCGTTTGAGTTTCTTGGTGATCATATCTATAACAGAGCTATGACTTGGAATGAAATTTTTTCTACCACTAGAGAGGCCATATTTACTGAGTTTTATTGGGAGTGGCTGAAAGATATCTTGAGCCGATCCAAAGATGTGCTTACCAATATGGGCCTTTATCATGCTCTGTAAGCATCTTTATTTTGTTATGATCGTCATCCTTCTATCCTTCGTGTGTTCTCTGAGCATTGGTGTTCAGTGACCAACACACTTCACTGTCACAAGGGGAGATGTCGATTTCACTTTGGGATCTCCGCAAAATAAGAGGCTTGCAGATCCAGGGTAGGTTTTACGATGAGGTTGTTCCTGGCGTGGAGGAATTTTCTCATCGCAATAACCGAGGATTGCCTGCGAGTTGCCACTATTTGTTCTAGGCGTATCACTAGCTTTCCCATGAGCCTTAGGGTAAGTTAGGCGTGAAGATATCTTCATGGATCCAATTTTGGTATTGGGGTTCCATAAAGTACAAGAGGCATTCGAAGAAAAGTTGCCGCAACAAGACAACCAAGCCAAAGGGAGATTTAGATCCGTCAGGTGTCATTGGTTCAGCCTAGTGCCATACCCCTACTGAATTAAAAGCGTTTGACGAACTTGGCGTAGCATCAGAGCATGTACAAGAATCTTACCTAGCCTCATTCTTAGCTTGTTGGCTTTGTAAGTTTGTTTTCCCCTAAAGACGACATTAACTACATCCGTCCCGGAGTTTTCAAAGTGGCTAGCAAGATGGTTGTAGGTGAATCTTTCAACCTTGATATTTCGGTCTTAGCCAATATTTATGATGGCTTGAGCATCATTTCAAACTCGGCGAGCACTGAAGATCGTGTTGTAGTAATTCTCTACCACTATGTGTACGGGTGGTTGGGTGAGTACTTTGGCACTTATTTTTCTTCGTTGACTTTAGACAAGTCAGGGCCTTCTTCACCAACTTCAGTCAAGCTAAGGCCTTTGATGACAAAGTACTCTAGCGTGCTTTCTACAAAGAGCCTTGATGATTTGTAAGCACAAGCGTTGTTTCGAAGCTGTGAAAGTTTGAGAATGGACCATCTAGCCAGGGTTGGCTCGGCGTGGTGAAGCCTCATAGATGATTCACACCTTCATTTTTCAGACTTGTCTTATCTTACAAGTCTTCACTCGGGTTATGTTTCTTTGTGGCAAGAAGACCGATGCATTGTTCAGCTGTATAGTCTTCACCGTTTCAGTATGCAGTTTGGTTTTGTCCAACATATGCTAGGCAAGCTGCAGGAAAACGCACAGCTAGAATCCTTGCAAGCCGTGTATATGCATTGGGAGTTTTATTTTCGTTCATGCACAAATGCTTATATTACCCAGCCAACCAAGGATGAGTTTAAGAAAAATTCGGTGACCCGTGCCTACGTAGGTTGGTGATCAAAGGTGCACCATTAAAACTTGGGGACGACAAGTGGTACCAATTATTCTCATTCACGCAATGATGCACCGAGTGACGGTTATTCTGCAGCTCCTACGCTGCTGGCACCTTTTAATTGTGTGAGTGCAGCTCATTTGCAAGATGGACGTGTGGCTTTAGCTCCTCAACGTCCATGCTTGTCTTCTCAACATTCAGATGCTTCTGAAAAAACGGGTGACGAAGTTGACTCATATGAAGATGAACTTGTTTTGCTACAACGTCAACAAATTTTGAACCAGCGACCGCTTGAAAGTGCTCAGGATGACAACGATGTCAATTTTTGTTTTTCGTCATAAGAAGAAGAAAATGTTTATGCCTCCTCTGTTTTCTTTCATTGGTTTAGCTTTTGTTTCTAACATCTTTCATTATCTTCTTTAGGCTGGGCCTTCTTGTTCCTTTAATTTGGCAAACATGGACGTTCATTCCTTCATGGAAATCCTATTTGGAGGTAATCTACCAATAAATGAGGAGATTGGGGATTCGCCTGGTGCAAAGCTTATTACAAATCTGCCAAGTTGCCCAAGTTTGTCGTGTGTAGGTGAAGGTATACAAAAGCCTGTCATGCGTTCAACAACTTTGCCAGCTAGCTCCGAAATCTCTCTTAAAGGGCTGAACCTTAGTGGCACTGAGCAGTTTATCCATCGTATCAACCTTCATGCAGCCATGATATCAAAAGCCATATTGAGAAGAGGATTTCAAAGTGCCCATTAGAGGACCTTGCGTTGCTCAATGAGGACTTGTCGAAGCTTGTTTATGCGATTAACAACTTTAACGTTGATTCCTCACTCTTGAGAGTCAAAATTGCCAATCTTATGGCCGCCTCAACTGAGTATTCTTCATTGCATGCTATTTCCTCGAAGAAGTTGAGTCCAGAGGTTAGAGCTCAACAACTTGCAACAATAAACTTATCAATAGCCCAAGTGCAGTCTTCGCAGCAAGCCGTTTCGGAAGGTTATCAAACCACGGGGACTTCTTTGGTTTCTGTCCAAGCGCATCTAGAAGCATTAGGGCAAGAACAAGAACAGTTAGAAGTCGAAGCATCACGACTTCAAGGTGTTCTCTTGGAGAATGAAGCTACATTTTCTCAGCATCAAGATGAGGTTTCACGTTTAGTGCAAGAGGAAGGCGCAGCCATGGAAGTGCCCACCTTGTCTCCCACCGATGTAGAGACTTTGAAGGCTTTGGAAGGCTTTCTTGAAGATCGTCACTGTAGTTTTAGGGACATAGCTTTCAAGCAATGTCTTCCATTTTTTGTACTTTAAGCCTTCTTTGCTTTTGCTCGTTTTGTAATAAGGCTTTGTAGCCAAATTCTCCATTTAAAGAAATAAAGTATTCACATTTTGAATTTGTTCTTTATTCTTCAAAGTGTTTGTGTTTTTGTTGATGATTTGATTGTACTTGAAGTTTCAAGTTGCCTACATGCCCTCCATTAAGGAGAGATCAAGCTATGACGTAGTTCAAAGGAATGATGGATATTTTTTTACGATTTTGGTTGTGATTTTGATGGTGATTTTGATTTTGATTTTCTGTACACAATTTATGCTTTTGCGGGCTAAGAGCGTTAGGTGTCGCCTTTTATGCTCATGTGAACAAGAAGTATTGAGTGTCGCCTTTTAAGCTCGTGTGAACAAAGAGCATTGTGTGTTGCCTTTTAAGCTCGTGCAAATAAGGAGCGTTGTGCTATGTGCAGTTTAGGCTCACGCAGGCGATGAACATTGCTTGTTTGGTTTAGGGGTAATAACACTTCAAGAATCTAACATTGATGGGACTGATCTTTAAGCCATCTTTTGCCATGATTAAGTAGGCACCATTGGTGTAGACATCTTGTATTACATAATGTCTATCCCACTTTGATGTGAACTTACTTTTTGTTTTGTGAGTTGTGATGATGAGCCTTCGTAATGCCAAGACACGATCTCCAGTTTGGAAAGACCTTAGGTGGACATTCTTATTAAATGCCTTGGATAGCCGTGTTTGGTAGCATTCCAAGTGTTGTTGAGCTTCGAGCCTTCTTTCGTCGAGTGCTTCCAACTCTTGAAGAACCTTTGCATTTTCCTCTTCAGTCAAGCCTTCTTGTATAACTATCCTTAGTGAGGGGATTTGACTTTCGAGCAGCATAACAGCTTCCACGCCATATACGACAGAATAAGGCGTAGCTTGGGTAGGAGTCCTATGTGTCGTCCTATATGCCCAAAATGCTTTACTTATTCTTTCGTGACAATCTCTCTTTGTTCGGTCGATCACCTTCTTCAAGAGGTTACACAATGTTTTGTTGAATGTTTCCGTGACACCGTTGGTCGGAGCATGATACATGGAAGACTTCTGCTCCTTGAACTTATATTTTTCACAGAGCTCGTCCATGAATGATAGTGCCTCGTGGCCAGTGGCTGCGTCCACCATGATTTCGATGATTGGTAAAGGAAAGTTATCATTCAGGCAAACATTGTTGAGGTCACGAAAATCTACGCAAACATGTACTTGCCCAGATTCCTAAAGGATAGTGACGATGTTGGAGATCCACTTAAGGTATTACACATCTCGAATGAAGCATATTTTGATTAGCTTGTCAATCTCGGCCTCAATTTGTGGGATGATCTCAGATCGATAGTGTCTTTGGGTTTGTTTTATCTGTCGCATTCTTGGCTTGATTGCAAGACGATGCACGACAATGGTAAGGTCAAGGCTGGGCATTTCCTTGTATGTCCAAGCAAAGACATCTTTGTACTCTAATTGTAGTCAGTAGTACTCATTGATCTCATCCGCACTTAGCAATGCACTTACGAAGATAAGCTTCAGCTCCTCGTTTGTGCCTAAGTTGAGCTCCTAGAGATCATCAACCGTGGCTTGCCCCCATCCTCGAGTTGTGGTGGCGCAACAGTGACATCTTCCTCGGGGGTTTCGTCCTATTTGTCTTCTTGGATCGTGATGTGGAAGACGTCTTGGACCTCCTCTTTAGCGCTGTCTTTTTGGGCTTGTTGGCTAATGTGGATGATGGTGTGCCTTTTTACCTTCAGTTGTTCTTTTGTGTCAACTTACAAGGTTTCTTGGCGTTTCATCATTGAAAGAATCGAGCTTCGAACGTCTTCATTTGCTGCTAGACAGTTGAGTTTTTCTTCTTTTGGCATTATCTTCCTATTTCTAGAAGGCTGCTTGGTTTCTTCAAGTTTTTCCAAGGCTGACTGTCGTGGAGTTTCTTAGGTTTTGACAACCTTTCGAAAACAGAGTTTTGGGGTGTTGGCTTATTAAACCGTTTGAAGACAGAAGTTCGGTCTTGACCACCAATGCAATCAAGGGTCGAAATTCTGGGTTTTGAACGATTAAGCCTATCAAAGACTGACATTCGAGGGGCGGGTTTAGGCTTCTCTTGATTTTGTTCAACACTCGCGCTGATGTGTTGAGCACTAACGTTTTTTGCTTTGCTTGAAATCTTTACGGATGTATTTGGTGTGAAGCCAAGTCCAGCTTTGTTGTTGTCAACTCCATAACCATGCTTCTTCAACTTCTTTTGAGTCTCGGTGAGGTTACGTTCTTTGTCATCGATGATTTTTGCATTCTTCTTTCCAAGATTTGAAGAAGAGGCGAAATCATACCCAGCCTTTGACATGAGTTTATAAGTGTTTGGGTTGAAACCTTCTTTGGTCCTATTGGTTGGAAGAGAGCTTGGTTCCACCCCCTTTGGTAGGGGTTTAACGAAACCTTGTGGTGGTTTTGAAACTTTAGCGTTGCCTAGCTTTGTTAGAGGTAAAACTGCATTTGTCGTGAGCAGCTTTACATCGTCTTCGTGCAGCTGTGTGTTGGCTTTGCTTATTCCAGTTTCGAATGGGGATTGCCTATTTTTTCTTCTAGACATTAGGATGTATCAGAAAACGGGTACGTTTGGTCCTTTTAAGGGTGTCACACTCCCTTTGATTGTCGTGGGCTTAGCAGGCTCATCATCGTTTTTGCATGAAGATGGCACGACTTTCCCTTTTTTCTTCTTAGGCAAGGTTTGCCTCTCCTGCTTTTTGGATGTGGCTTTGCCTATAAATTTGATCTTTTTTGGAAGAGCTTCGCACTATTTCTTCATCCATGTAGAACTTGGTGTCCGCGAAGTGTGATTCAGCTTCATGAATAGTTTGATGTCGCCTTGTATCACCTTTACTCCTTTTCAGTAGAACTTTATGCATTGATGAAGAGTGGATGACACTACTCAATTCTCATGGATCCAAGGTCTTCTTAAGAGCAAGCTGTAAGAAGTTCTTACATCAATCACGTGGAATAGCGTGCTTGATTTGAGTTAGCCAATAGTCATCTCCACTCGGATCATGCCCATAGCTCTTTGTACTCCTTGGTTAAACCCTTGGATTAGGAGGCAGCTTCAGGATAATTCATCCACCTTGATGCCGATTGTGGTCATTGTTGACTTTGGCATGATGTTTATGGCCGACCTACTATCCACAAGCATGCGGTTGATTTTTTTTCTCTCTCACGTACCCAGAGATGAAGAAATGACGGTTGTGAGGCTTTGACCCTAGCAGCAAGTCTTCGTCAATGAAGTTGATTGCATCATGGGTGGCACAACATGTGGCATACTCATGTGGCTGAAGTTTCAAGCCTTTGTCCTTACTTTCTTGCACCTCATGGTCGTCGGGACTTGCCAAAACCGCTACTAGTGCTTTTGGCATCTCCTTGGGGAATCGTAGTGCTTCCTCAATGCTGAAGTGTGTCGGCAGGCTTTCTTTGGGGGTAAGGGTCTTCTTTTCCTCGATGGTGATAGTTTTGCCTTTTGAGTGCTCTTCTATCTCCACTTCAACCAGGTGACAAGCAACGGTAGTGCACTATTGGAAGAAGTCCTTCGGGAAGTACTCGTGCAAGGAGACGGGAATGGGTGGCTCTTGCTCCATAGGTTCCCCATCGTACGTTGGCTTAACAGCTCTTACGTTTCTTTGGGCTTCCTACCGTTGCGGCTGTGGTGCTTTCTCCCTTGTTCCACCTATAGCCTTATGGCTTGTGGTCTTAGTTTCCTTGTCTTTTTGTAAGTCAACAGTGTCCACCCTTCTTCATCGTCAATAGGTGCATTTTGGTTGCTTGCTCCCAGCAATGGTTGTGGAGAAGGTGCCGTGTAGCTTGAGCATGGATGGGAGTGGTCAGGGGTTACTTGGAGAGGCACGGGATCGAAGGATCCAAACGTAAACATAGTAGTATATTTTGCAGTCGTGTCTTCAAGGTCAAGCTTATGCTAGCTTCATGATAAGCTCCTTGAGGACAAAACACTTACCTACAAGATGACTTACGAGATGATGGTATTTGCAGTACCTAGGATCCTTAACATGATTCATCTCTTTGGGGTGTTTGCATTCAAGCAGCTCAATTACTTTCTTCTCCAACAGCTCATCAAGCATTGCGGCCACGTCAGAGTCCGGAAAAGGGTACGTCTTCTGCTCCAATTCCCTCAAGGTGTTTTTGTACCTATCTTGGGTACAAGAAGGCTCACATCTCTTCATCTCATTCGCTTTGTTCTTAGAGGAGATCTTGATGGGCACATATGAGGTCTTGATAAAGGTAGTATTAACGGTAAAAACTTCCTTTGCAGGTTTCTTCCCAGTCTTGTCTACCTTTGGGGCGAACACCTTATCCTTTTTAAGGTCGGTGATCGGCTCCTTTTTCCTATGATTGGCGATACTCAACTCCATGTTGTGGGAATGAGTACCAGCTCCTCAAATGTTCTCAGTTTTATGCCTTAGAGAATGTAACCCTCAGTGCATGCCTTGAACACACATCGGAAGTTTCAGAAAGCCGATCTTTGCAATCGAGACTTAATGAACGCCATTTATTGATGTAGGCGACGACAAGTTCATCCTTCCACTGTTTCATACTTGTCAGCTCCAGCATGTTTACGATGTAGCAGGTGTTGTAGAAACGGTTGAGGAATTCCCTTTCAAGCTAATCCCAACTATTAATGGACTAAGGCTTGAGGTCGGTGTACCAGTCACAGGTGTTATTTTTTAGCGAGCCTTATCTTTTAGCGAGCCTACGAATTGCTTGACGAGGTAGTCTCCCTCTATCCCAACGTTGTTGGAAGTTTCAATGAAATGGGCAATATGTTGTTTGGGATTGCCTTTTCCATTGAATTGCATGAATTTTGGCGGCTGATAAACCATTGGCATCCTCAAGGCGTTAATCTTCGTAGAATAGGGCTTTGAATGCAGCACGGAGTCATGCGAGCTTCTTTTGTATTGCGCCTTCATTGTGCTCGTGATCATCTCTTGCAGTTGTTCGATAAAGAGAGATCCCATGAGCGTGGTAGCTCGGTCCACCTCCAACTTCTCTTCGGCTTTCTCCACCAAAGGCTCCTCTTCTTCATCAGTTTCTTCCTTTGGTGGATCAACCTTTGGGTTAGTGATGAGTCCATATTATACCATATATTTTACCCTATTTTTAGTATTAGTTTATTAGTTATTTTGGCAGAATTTTGATACTTTGTTATATATTTTCAGTGTAGGACATTCGACTTTCTCCGTAGCAAAAAGTGATCAAACAGATGAATTTTGGAGTGATTCTAATCGGAGGATTTTTGTGAGTCTTTCAAGATGACTATGTCAAAATTCCAGATTTTTCTACCAAGCCATTAGACCGTGACAATGAAATAAAGGCCCAGCGCGCAACTTTCTCAAATTGACATTTCTGGACGTTTTGGGTATTTTGAAGGTCAAGTTGACATATTTTGAGGAAGATTCCTTCTAAAGATTTGTAGGGGACGTGTCAAGCTTTAAAAAAAAAGACCTTTTGGGACCAAATCGGTGTTGATTTGGTCAGTCAAAAGACTAATTTTCTGAGAACTCCGAATTTTAGTTCAAATAGGAAACCTTTTATTTTCTATTTTATTATTTGATTATGTTTCCTAGCTTTATTCTAAGACCTTTTAGGGTATTATTTTGTAGTAGTATAAATAAAGATATTTAGCCATTAGGGTAGAGGGGGATGCATGCATCAATTGGGAGAATGCACTACTTTGTATTTTCAAGGTGTTTTTTATCCGTGTGTTTTAATAATATTTTGTTTTATAATTGTCCGTAACTAGTTTCGTTGCTAGGATGATGCCTTGAGCCTTAGCATGAATATGTAGTCTTCATTTAATTGCTTATGATATTATGTATGCATGCTTTGAATTATTAATGACT
>JAOTRO020190225.1:0-10617 GCA_028566515.2 Pyracantha coccinea | reverse complement strand
GGACACAATGCCAGAGTACGTAAATTATATACATACGCAAAGCCAAATCATGAGACGCGTTGTCCAGCCAATTCTATACACCATTATAGTTGGTTACAGGATACGAGTCTAATGTCTCACATTTATGAGTGTTTAGGTGTGCAATTTATGTGTCAATAGCACCGTCATTACGTACCAAAATGAGTCATCGGAGAAGAATGAGAATCTATGTTGCTTTGATTCGCTATATAGAGCCCTTGACTGGCGATCTCTTTACCACTCATTTTGTGGATTGTCACTTTGATGGGACAATCTTCCAGCTGGGGAAGATAAGAACGTCAACGTTCCTGAAGAACAGCGAATTGTTGTGAATGAACCCTACTATGTCTCATTTAGATCTATGCACAATCTGAAATTGCAGTGCAATGAATTTGAGATCTTCAGAGCATTGGTCAAAGCATGCCATATGTTTTTACTTATCTAGCGAAAGTAATGAGATCACACACACCAGCTGCAAACATGCCTACAAAGATAGATGTGCCTTACGTAAGTCGAAACATCATGCCCAAAGGACGAGTAGTCTCTGAAGAACGGTTGGCCGCAACTGTGGGATGGCCTGGTACATTGGCAGATAGCCAATCATCTGCTCTTAACCAGAAGCGTGGTAGATTCTTTGGTTCAAAAGATTCACAACCCCGAAAGATAAAAGAATGGAATAATTGAATCCTCCCATCGGTAACTCATCTATTCCAACCCATGAGGTTATTCTAGATTATGAAAGCATCTATAAAAGACGAATCCACCTCCCGAGAATCGAGAGATTTGGATCCACTATGCTAACTTGAATGTACTTTGGAGTCAAATCAAAATGAGATGATAGTCGACAACGCATTCGTATATGCAGTAGCTACTTATATCATGTTGAGCGATGGTATTGAACCTCGTTCTGTTGATGATATTCAATTACCTACAAATGGATTTTCTTAAGCGTAATGAGAATAATGAAATAGGATGATATAAGGCACGCATCATGGCACAAGGCCTCTCTCAACATCCTGATATTGATTATGGAGAAACTTATTCCCCTGCAAGGGGTGTTATGACGTTCCGCTACCTTATCGGTTTTGTAGTTTCCAAAAAAACTAAATATGCAGTTGATGATCTAGTTCATCTAGTTTTTTTCCCTTGTGTTGGTACTGGCGACTAAGTCTGGCTTGGGTTCAGGAATTCTTGAGGTAGTGAGATACTCAAAAGGGATCGTTCTTTAGAGTGAGTAGTCGACCATGGAAGGGATGTGTACTAACGCGTTGGCGTGACTGTTTTCATCCCTCGTGATTTGCTGGATCTCATGTCTTGAACCTTCAAGTAGCGCCTTGACTTTGGTTAGGTAGGGTCCCATTATCCATGGTGAGCTACATAGTCCTCCTTAACTTGATTGACTATCAACATCGAATCATAGTGGATCGAGAGTTCTCTAACCTGGAGTTTCAAGCACGGATGAGCTGATACGAAATTGCTAACAATCTCGTTATGTGTTGTAAGTCTTGTTTCAAGTACTTGAGTCAAAATATTCTGAGTATCAAAATTCTTTCTTGAGTGATATGATTCAATCTCGTTGGATAGGCACAAGTGTGGACTGAAACGTATCTTCTGGGATAGGTGGACAAGATCCGTAAAGTAAAAGCGGCTTGGAATAACGAGTTTGGGTCTACAATAATATTGGGAAGGCAACTGAAAGGGAAGATAACGGAGTTGGAGAAAGTCTTGTTGGAGCTGAGGTCTCTGGAAATGAGAGAAAGCTCGAGCGGAACAACCTTGTTAACAAACTCCGCGATCTTGAGGCCAAGTACTGGTGACTCTGGGAGGAGTTCGAGACTTTGAAAAAGTCATGCACAAAGGCGGAGAACTGAGCTCGAAATTCAATCAGAGACTTCCAGAAGACAATGCAAGATCTAGAAGGAACACATAAAGCAAAGGCTGTCGCGGAACAAGCCCTTGAAGCGTAACGGAATAGCTGGAGAATGGATCAATAGAGACTTTGTTGAAGTTACCAAGCCAATATGTGAGGCGGAGCAAAAAGAGGAAAAGCATTGTGCTTCTCTTTAGCGTGCCAGAGATGGTCAAGTCATATATTGAAAAATGGTTGGCTAATAATGGGTCTGTCTGATAAACGGTTATAGAATGTTGTGGTATAAGTTGTAAACAACTTAAAATGATATGTTACTTATTTTCTTACGTGACAATCTATTTATTTTTTGGGTTTTTGTTGCAAGTTTAAACACAAGCAAGGACGGAGCCAATGAAGGCTCACTATGGGCATATGCCCCCACTCAAGTGATTCGTTTGTTAAGTCGCAGACTAAAATTATATAATACACACGCGTTATTTTTTAAGAAAATATATGTACCTAGTATCTAACATACTTTCATATTGCATATACTCCATATCAAATATAATATGAGCAAAAGTGCTATTGTTCTGTCATTCAAACCAAAAACCTCATTCTTGCGTAATTATGTATTAATATATTTCTTATCACTTTGCCACTTTCCACTACTACACTGAAATTTTTGTAACATTGGAATTGTGATACATTATCATTTGAAATCATCCCTATTTTCATATTGGTTATAAGCCATACTATAATAAGGTTTTCTTAATTGATTTTCGGGTTGCCCCCACTAAAAGAAATTTCTAACTTCATTCTTGTTGAAGCCTTAAGTTGAGAAGGATCCTTTTGCACCTATACATTATCTCCAACTTTTTGGTTAAAATCTAACATTTTTAATCCAGAAAATTTCGGTTTTAACTTAGAAACAGCTTTTTTGCTCCAACCCATTTGGTTTAAATTTTTAGCCATAAATTATTAAAGAGTGAATTTAGAATATTTAAAAAAAAATGTAGACTATCCTAATTTAAGTTTATGAACATTTAACCTAAAACTACCTAGATTCCGATAAATATTGAAAAATCACTAAGCCAACAGGGTAACACCATGAAACTTGTGGAACATTATGAAAAAATATGAAACACATAAAAGATTTTTTTAATAATTATTTTAGCTATTGGATTTAAATTTGGACGGTTAGATCTTTTTTTTTAGTGTTAGATTTGATCATATTAGATCTTAGCCGTTGGATTCAATGAATTTATAAATATAAAACTAACAAAAATACATATATATGATGGGCTAGCCCACTAACGCAGATTGGAGTAGGTCTTACTACTCTAACCTCTTTGCATCCTTGTGAAAATGTACCGAGGAATAATGACCCTTCGGGTAGGCCTTTCTCATTTGTACTCCTTGTAAACGTGAGTCAATATTTAAAAGAGTGTAAATATTGTGTAAATATTAGGAGTCCTTTATTAGGAAGGATATATGTTTGTGTCCTTTATTGTTTCCTTATGGAATAAGGATTGTATGTGTGTATATTTCAATTATGTAATACAATGAAATTCAAGCCGTAAATTTCTATTTGGCATCTAAGCCTAGTTTTCCGTAACCCTAAAAACTGTAAACAATTTTTTCCGCTGCTGTGCTACTCTTGGCTAACTTGTTCCTTCGCTTCTTCCTGCAGTAATAAGCCCGACCGTGCGTTGGTGGAATTGCAGTAGTGTGATCTTGCAGTTGCTGTGTGCAATGTTATGCCCTATATTAGGTGTTGTGAAGTTGGTTACTGTAAGTCAGAATGACTAGTGTGGGTGATAACTCAGTGCTGAAATTGGAGGGTTGTTCCAGTACACCAACCAACAATCCAGTGTTGAACCTTGTTGTCATCCAGAATGATGCATCCGCTGTACCAAACATTGTGAAACTCAACGGATCAAACTATCCTTTTTGGTCCAAAGTACTGGAGATGCACATCGCTAGACGTGGGAAAAATAGCTTCGTGACAGGGAGTATCAAGGAACCTGACTAGGATAGTGATGGGTATGAAATGTGGGAGACAGGGAATGCAATAGTGAAATGGTGGCTGATTAATTCTATGGAGCCTGCTATCATGGGATTTTCCATTCACCTTCATACCGCTAAAGAAGTTTGGGAAGAGGTGGCTCGAACATATTATGATGGCTCAGATATTTCTTAAATTTATGAGTTAAAAGTATAATCGTTTCGACTTCGTCAAGAAGGCTGTCCTATTGGTGTGTATTATGTTGACCTTAAGTCCGTATGGCAAGAGTTAGATCAATAGAGATCAATCAAGATGGATTGTGCTACAGATCTCAAGACACTTCGTGAAGAAATTCAATTAGATTATGTTTATGCATTCTTGGCAAGTTTGGATGATATCTTTGATAAAGTATGTAATAATATCTTACGTACTCAACCTTTACCATCTGTCTAGAAGGTGTTTTCTATTGTTAGGCGTGAAGCACAACGATATGCCATTATGATGGGTAGGAGTAACGTAAACAATCAATGAGGGATACCGTCGGTGGCAATGGTGTCTCGGCCACCTGCAACCCCTGGCCCTACTAATTCTTCTAATCCATCTTTGAATTTCATCCCTTTACCCGAGAAAATAAAGATGATTTGAAAGTGTACTTTATATGGTCAAACTCGTTATACTAAAGATACATGTTTTGCCAAGCATAGGGTGCCTAAATGGTTTTTGGAATTGAAGAAACGGTTACATGCCAATGAGCATGGGAACGCTGGAACAAATGGAGGCCGTGCCTTCCTTGCTGCTGCCACACCGAAGGCTAAGGAGGCAGAGCCTAGCTCTAGTGATCCGAGTCAAACTCTCTTGACTTATACTACTCATGGTGACTTGTCCTCCAACACAGGTACTATAGGGCGTGTTCTTTTAACCTCCAATACTGAGCATCATATAGGTTGGATTCTGGACTCTGGTGAATCTGATCATATGACATATGATGTGTTTCAATATATGATAACGTCTCATAAAGAATGTATAGCAACTGCCAACGGTACCCTTGCACCTGTTGTTGGTGCTGGCACCGTGTATCTCATGCCATCTCTTCCATTACACCGATGTTTACTTGTTCTATCTATATCACATCATTTATTATCAATACCACAAGTTATTGAACAATTGGATTGTGTTTGTTCTAATGTATTCGTTATTTTGTCTACTTTAGGATATTCAGACCAATGAGATAATTGGGCATGGCACTAAGAGAGATAGAGGTTGTACTATATCGATGACGTCATTCCTGGCAAAGCTAATGCAGTTCAAGCATTTCATGCTAGTAATTTACAAGAAGTATGTTTATTGCATCGCCGATTAGGCCATGCATCTTTTGGGTATTTAAGGCACATGTTGCCTAGTTTATTTAGTGGAATAAATGAATCAAACTTACATTGTGAAGTATGTATTCTTGCTAAAAGCCATCGTGCTTTGTTTTCTCCTAGTATGAATAAAAGACCTTTTCCATTTGATCTTGTGCATTCAAATGTTTAGGGGCCTTCTCTAGTTGTTACATCTTCTGGAATTAGATGGTTTGTTACATTTGACGACTGTACTCGTATGACCAGGCTAAATGTGTTGAAAAATAAAAGTGACGTTGGAATGGTATTTCGGTCTTTCTCTCAGATGGTTCAAACGCAATATTCTTCTGTTATTAAGGTTCTACATTTTGATAATGGAGGTGAATATATGAATTTTGAGTTGTCGGAGTTTCTCCGTGATCTAGGAATTCTCCATGAAACAACGTGTCCTCATACCCCACAACAAAACGGGGTTGCTGAAAAGAAAAATGGCCATATTTTAGAAACGGCATGTGCATTACTTGTTGGTGTGTCTATCCCTAAGCATTTTTGGCCTAAAGTTGTTACTTATGTCGTGTATGTGATTAACTGAATGCCGTCTCGGGTTGTCAAGTTTCAAACACCCCTCAAAGTTCTCACTCAATATGCTTCAGTGGTGTCTACTAGTACTTTCACCCCTCGAGTATTTGGGTCTGTGGCTTATGTTCATATCCAGAAAATTCATCGTAATAAGTTGGATCTGTGTGCTTTATGGTATGTATTTGTCGGTTTCTCGTCTCATCAAAAAGGGTATAAATGTTATCATCCTGAGACCCAGCATATGTATGTCACCACGGATGTGACTTCTTGTTCAAAATCTGAGTATTTTTACTCTCCCGTGAATTCAACTTCAGATCACCAGGGGGAGAACACTATTAGTAATCTGGGTTGGTTAAACCTAGGGGGAGTTGTCAAAGACCATGCAGAACCTACACTTGCTACTGCCTAAAAACACTCGGTTATAGGTGCCGAGAATGATCTTATAGAGTTTCGGTCGGCTTTCGTTGAAAGCAGGGTAGAGCTTCGGTCAGCTCTTGCCGAGCACAGCTTCGTGAACCAGCTTCTGTTCAGTCACTACAGAATCTTGCTGAAAGTAGTACTCAGTCTCTTGCCGAGCATGCCATTGTGTCACCCCCTCTCTAGCTTCATAGTGCCGTCTAATACATCTTCTCTGAATATATCTGATGTAAGTATTGTAGATGATTATGTAACTAATCCAAGTAATGATGTGAGTATATATAAATTGCCACCAAGACAAAATCAAGGTGTGCCTCCTGATGGGTTTTCCCCTGAAGGGAAGGTGAAGTATCCAATAGCCAACTATGTATCATGCAATAGTTTTGCACCGGATCATCAAGCCTTGGTGAACAATATGGAGTCTATTCGAGTACCAACTTGAGTAGAGTAAGCTCTGAAAGATCCAAAGTGGGCAAAAGCGATGGATGAAGAAATGACGATGTTACAGAAAAATAATACCTAGGAAGTGATGGCGCTACCCAAAGGAAAAAAGACAGTTGGATGTCCGTGGGTATTTACAATTAAATACAAGGTTGACGGATCAGTGAACAGGTACAAAGCAAAGTTGGTAGCTAAAGGATATACCCAAACATATGAGGTAGATTACCAGGAAACTTTCTTTCCAATTGCCAAGATGAATACAATACGTGTTCTTATTTCTTTAGCCATAAATATAGACTGGCCATTAAAGCAATTCGATGTGAAGAATGCTTTTCTCCATAGGCATTTGGAGGAAGAAGTATGTATGGATTTTTCTCCTGGATATGATGCTGGTGGGAATACCGGAGTATGTCGATTATGTAAGTCACTCTATGGACTTAAGCAATCGCTTCGTGCGTGGTTTGGTAGGTTTACTCAAGTCCTGAAAAAGAATGGGTATCGTCAGAGTCATTTTGATCATATTTTGTTTGTAAAATGGAGGCAAGACAAAGTGACAGCCTTGATTATCTATGTAGATGACATGATTATAACAGGAGATGATCTTGATGAGATTTCAAAGTTGCAAGCAAACCTTGCAGCCGAGTTTGAGATGAAGAACTTAGGGGATTTGAAGTATTTTCTTGGAGTGGAAGTTGCTCGCTCATCTAAGGATATCTTCTTGTCTCAACGTAAATATTTTTTGGATCTATTAAAAGAAACCGGTATGCTAGGGTGTAAACCGGTTGATACTCCTATTGTTGAAAAACATCATATGTGTGTGGATCCAAATTAGAAACCAGTTGATAAAGGTAGTTATCAGAGACTTATAGGAAGACTAATATATTTGGCTTATACTCGTCCGGATATTGCATATGATGTCAGTGTTGTAAGTCAGTTTATGCACTCACCAAGTGTGGATCAAATGACTACTGTTATGTGTATCTTAGCATACTTGAAGTCTGGACCAGGAAAATAAGTATTGTATAGGAGGCACAGGCACTTGAAAATCAAAGGATTTACTGATGCTAATTGGGCAGGTGATGTAACTAATAGGCGATCCACTTCTGGGTATTTCACTTTTATTGGAGGGAATCTGGTTACATGGCGAAGTAAAAAACAGAAGGTGGTATCACGATCTTCAGCTGAGGCTGAGTATAAAGGTATAGTTCAGGGCTTTTTTAAAATTCTTTGGCTACGAAAAATTATTTGGGGTCTTGGGTTCAAACCAATGGAGACCATGAAGTTGTATTGTGATAACAAGTCAGCGAGAGATATATCTGATAATCCAGTGCATCATGATAAGACAAAGCATGTAGAGGTTGATCGACATTTTATCAAAGAAAAGCTCGAGAAGAAGATTGTATCAATACCGTTTGTGGATTCGAATGAGCAACTTGCATATGTTCTTACTTATGTTATGTGTAGTTGAAAGTTTGATGTCTCACTTGTCAAGTTGGGTATGTGTGATATCTATGCACCAACTTGAGGGGGAGGGTAAACATGAGTCAATATTTAAAAAGGTATATAAATATTGTGTAAAATATTAGGAGTCCTTTATTAGGAAGGATATATGTTTGTGTCCTTTATTGTTTCTTTATGGAACAAGGATTGTATATGTGTATATTTCAATTATGTAATACAATGAAATTCAAGCATTAAAATTCTATTCTCCTCCCATCTGTTGATTGTCCAATTTAGACAGATAATATGGATGGGAAAAGACATTTATTAGATGGCCATTCTAGTGGGAAACAATACACTTGCATGGAAGATAATAGATCTTCCATGAAGAAGATCATGGGTCATTACCCTTGGGCTGATGATAGCTTGATTAAGGATATTATGGTTGCAGTGGGTAATGATATAGATAAGATATTAACTTTATTGAAAGCAATGGTTTCCCCTGGCAGCTCTGAAGAGAATAACTAGACTAGCATTTGAAAAATAAACTCTAGTTCAAATGTCTCTTTAAGGGATTAAAATAAATGTTCCTCAATCTGCTTCTGACATTTCTAGCTTAAACTCTACTATTCAAAACGTCTCAAAGAAAATAACATAAAATTGTAACTAGCAATGATTGCTGTGGGCAAAAGCTTGCTAATGATGCTGCAAATATGGTGCTGGTTCTGGGGAGTTTGGAGTCTCTACCCATCAAACCTAAGTGGGAAGAGGATGATGTTTACTTGAAGCATCAAAAAGATGCCTTAAGGATGATGATGTATGCTTTATGTTCATGAACTTATAGGATATGACTCTTCGTGGTGAGATTCTCTTTATTTAGTCATTCACCTAAAGTAGAGGTATACAACTTGTGCTTGTTGCCATTTCTCATAGGAACATTTCTTAGGTTTCAAAATAGAATTTGTTTTCATCAACTTATGACACGTTTAGTTCCCTATTGGTTCTGCACAATATGTCATGTTTCTCGAAAAACTTATGTTTTTGCATACTATGTCGTATCACTAAAGTTTTTCTAATCTTAAATAAACATGTCAGCATCACATGTGATGATCCATCTCTACTTTTCACTGTAATTTCTTTTCCGTTGGTGTGAGTTGACTATTTTACCCTTTTGGGACAAAAGTGGAATCTGACGTGGACGTGGTTTTCGGCTTCTAGTTTCATTTTCCTGGTTTCATACTAAATTAGTACTCATTGCTACGAACACATGAGCGCTTAGTACTCGTCGTTACGAACGCATGAGCGCTTGTTAGACTCGGATCGGATTTGTAACGAAAAAGTTACGCTCCGTTAAATTACGTTAACCACGTGTATTTTTGTACACACGCGTACAAATTATCAGTTTTTGAAACACTGTAGGGAAACAGATTTTGTACATTAAAAATTGTACAAAATCCAACCATCCATTCCCTAATTGGTGGATCTGATCCCCTTTTCTTTACACAAACCACCAATCAACTTTCCCTAAAATCCTCCCTACCAATCAAGCCATTTCCTTCCTTTTTCATCCACCCAATCAACCGTCACCCTCAAACCTGTCACCCAATTAGAACTCACTAAAGCTCTCTCTCTTCTCTCTCTCTCCCCGAACTCTTCGTCTCTTTGCAACTCCTTCGAACGATCCTCATAACACTCAAACGTGGCTTGAAAACCACACCGTCAAACTCGTCTCACCACCATGAACACAATTGTGCCATTGGATCGTGGTTTGACCGAGTTTTAGACGTCAAACTAGGAAGGTTTGACTTGGCTAAACCTTTCCCTGACGAGTTGCGATCGAGTTACAGGTTTTTAGGAAGTTTAAAGGCCTCCACTCTACTCCTCGAGGTCTTTAGTGAAGGTTTGAGGAAGAGTTGACGTCAAAACATATGAGTTTTGAGGAGCTGAGTTTAAGCAGAGACTATCGAGCCAATTTAAGACATTTTCCAGTCCATTTTTGGACTTCCAAAAGGTATAAACTAGTTCTACAATTCATAAGCTCCATTTCCATATAAATTTTGTGAAAAATGGTTGAGAAATGAAGAAGATATGAAAGTTTGAAATTTTACCCAGAAACCGGCTAAAATTTCCAGGTTCCAACGAGTTCAGACAGTGGTGACCGGCGATGACCACCAGATAAGACAATGGAATATTTCGTCAACTCTGACAGAATACCCTACCGATGTCAGGTAACAATGTTACTATTTAACAGAATATTCCGTCACTTTAACGAAATATTCTTAACGGCCGTTAGGGCTCCATTTGTCTTTGCCTACGTGTGGTGGGGCATAAGGCCATGCCTTAGGTGGTGCGTTCTGTCTCCGATTGGTTTTCTGTCAATTTGTGTAGGTCCGTGACGTCAAGTAGATCGATTTCGTATATTCAAACCCTATGTTTGAGCAATCTACGGAGGTTTTATTTAAGTTTCTGTTTATGTGTTATTAAACTAAGTTAATTAGTAATTTCACATATAGGGGAAACTTATCCCG
>JAOTRO020190214.1:0-10617 GCA_028566515.2 Pyracantha coccinea | reverse complement strand
TGGAGAAAATAAAGTCAAGATAAGAAGATAAGAAGTTAGCAAGAAATATGGAACATTATCTCAAACATTATCCAAAATCTTATCTTATCTTATCCAAACTACTTTATTTTATCCTTATTTCATCCTAATCCTATCCTACCTTATTTTCAGGTGAAAGGGGACCTAAATACCTGATTTCTAGAAGCCTTATCTGTTCCTAAAAAGGTGCCGCACCTTATCCCTTGCTCTTCTAGAAATCAGCCACAAAACATTCTTTCTAGAAGCCCTTTCTAGAGGCCCTAGAAAGGTGGCGCCTCTCCCTCTTCTAGAAGCTCTAGAACCTGCAATCTTTTTTCCCCCTTGATTGTGCAATCCTTTTCCCTTTAGATTTTGGTGAACCATAGTCCTTTTCCTTCTAGAATTATGTCACCCTATCCTTTTCCCCTTGGATTCTGAATTTAATTACTCTTTTTCCTTGAGGATTTGGTGTACAAATCTTTCTCCAAAATTAATTAGGGGCGTGCTCCCTCTCCTTATAAATAGATAGTTCAGAAAGTACCACCCTTTACCATTAGATCACCTACATCTATCCACCATTAATACTTGAGCTTAAATTCAGAAAATCTCCATTGTGCCGCAAGTTTTGCAAGGAAGGAAGAAGAAAGAGCCATCTGGAGCGTTTCTAGGTGTATTATATCTTCATTCTCAATGTTTAATTCAAGTTATCTTTGTGTAATTGCAAACATGAGAGGCTAAATTTCGTTTTAGTTAGAGGTGAGTTCGAAGCCATGATTATATGCTATATATGAATTGATTACATCCAGTTATTGTTTCTTAAGACTTGAATGTGATTTGCTTATCTGAGTTATTAAAACTTGTTTTTGTGTGTTAATTGGGGGTCGACACTTAATTTGCATGCATTAACTTGAAGCTAGAGTATAAGGGATTTTCACCTAATCGTTATGAACTTATATTCACAAGTAGTAAAGGTTGCTAGTCACAATCGTGTTAAGTAAATTCCTAGGCAAGAGTCTCATGCTTTTCATAGTGACGAATGCCTCGTCAACACTTATGATTTTCAAAGAACATAATGACCTTTGATATGTTTCTCTAATTTTCATGCTTTTCATAGTTAGGGAACTTGATAAGGATAATTTGGTTGTAATGCGTAATCCATTCAATTCAATGAACTAAGGAAAATCTAATGGTTAATTTGTGCATTCACGGTTAACTTGGGGTGTTGTCATTCATAGTCTAAAGGAATAATACCTGGAAATTGGTTCGTATGCGTATGTCATGTGTGGAGAAGGATCCTCTAACTAGTCTTTCACCTTTTTCAAATCATCAAATTTGTTTTACTTAAGTGTTTTATACAAAGTTTCTGTTTTAAGTTATAAATTCGTCAAAAACAATCTCCTTCCATTGTGTCTTGTTATTTGAGTCAAAATCTGTTTTCTTTTAGTCTTTTGAGTTAAGTCAAGTTCTATTTTCGTCAAAACCACTTAGTAGGTTTAGTTTTGAATCTTTTTTATTGTTTGTTGCTATTTTAAGTGTTTTGAATTAGTTTTGAGTCTATAGAGTCTAAATTAGTGTTTTTGAGTCTTGTTTATGTCGATTAGCATCCCTAGCTTTTCCCCGGCCTAGAACGATCCCTACTTACATCATATACTACAATTGTCAAAAATAGGGTTTAATTTGTGTGCTAGTTTTTATCACATCACTCAAACAATGTGATTAAGAGTACTGTATTAGAGAAGGATTTTATTGCATTGTAATTGTAATTGGATACGTTCTCTAACCACTTCTACTTAGCTTGGGTAGCCATGACATACTGCTAGGTGTCACTCATGGTTTGTGGAAGCTTTGAGGATTAGCAAACACTAATCTTCATCAAAGGGAGAATTGAAATGTAGTTTCAATTCACTATCGATCGTTAAGAGTAACGATCGCCTACTGCCTCGCTAATTGGAACCTAATGGATCGTACACCGAGTAAGGATGAAAGTAGAGAAATATATAATAGATGGATAAGCAATTAAATGGTTTAATTTAGAATGGTCAAGATTAATTAATTATACGAAAGGTTTGTATTAGACTTTCAAGTTAGTTTAGGGTCACATGGCCCAAAAGGGTTTTTGGTCCACAAGGCCCATTATGTTTAGGTTGTATGACAACTAAAACAAAATGGGCAATTAGCCCAATAACTAAAGTCAAAACCGGCCAAGAGTGAGCGGAAGCAAACTTGGATTAATTGCAAGTTTGCCACTCACATGTGAGGTTGTATAAAGTTTGCCACTCACATGTGAGGTAGTACAAAGAAGAGAAACTTTTTCTCCCTTTTTCTCTATAGAGGCCGGCCACTTAGGGGAATAATAGCTAGGGATCTTTTCTTCCTTTAAGTCATCCATTTCATCTTCACACCTCATCCTTGGTGCGGAGACTTAGAGACACCAAACTTTTGGTGTTCTTAGAGATCTTTTCCTCACATCCTCAAGGAGCAAAGGAGTATCAAAAGGAAGAAAATCACAAGGAACATCTAAATAGCGAGGATGTGACTTGAAGGCCCTCCACTTGGGTGAATCCTTTGTGTAAACAAGGATGAGCTTCAAGGGTAATGAATCTCAAAATCCTTTCTTCTCTTTAATGTTGTTAAAGAGTCTTGTGGTTCACCATTTACTAGGCTTTGAAAGTCATGGGTTTTAGAATTCCTTTTGAATGCATGCCTACTTTAAAGTGTTATTAGTTTGCTTATGTGTTCAAATGTTCTCACATGTTATAAGCTTGGACAAAAAATTTCCTTCATATTCGTCTTCTCCGCGCCGCACCAAGGTAAGAAAAATTTAATTTTCCTTGTCTTCTTCTTGGATAATGTTGTCACGAGGCAGCCGTCGAGGTGGTGCAACATGTCGGCTGGCAAGGGCCAGGAGTTGGCTCGGCATAGGCCGAGGAGGTGTTGTAACAGGGACTACTATTTGTGCTACTCGGCTTGGCTAGAGCCAATGGCAGCTTGTGCAGCTGGGGCCATGGATTGAAGCCCTGGGTCAATGCTAGGCAAGCTAGATGGCTTATGTCCTTTGGCCTCCTGGACTGACGCGGGCTAGGCCGACGATTAAGAGGAATGAGGAGGTCGCAGGCCTCATAGGCTACTAAAATGCCGGGCAGGCAAGCCTCCTGCCTGCTAGTTCGAGAAAAAAAATGAGGGAAAAGCCAGTATAGGTTGAGCTCCCCTACTTAGTCATTTTCGCCAGGAGAAATATGGCCTGCTGCTGAGATAAGAGGCAAAAAGAATCAAGGCAGATGTATTAGCTCATCTGATCGCTGTCGTGAAGCCTACTATGAATGAAGGTGGAAATAAGAGATCTTCTTCGCCTACATAAGAGATGCCGGTTGAGAAAAACTGAAGACTTCCTCTGTAGCTTGTGAGGGTCAGCCTGCTGCCGAGATTTGAGTTCAGAAATGTCAAATCCAGAAAGAAATATGGTAAAATTCCCTCGATTCGATCATAGGCTCAGAAATTTGAAGCCGGGATGGTTGAATCAATCTTGGGCAACCTTGGGCTGCTTGGGAAGCCGCAGAAGCAGGCTGTGAGTGGGCTGCTCAGTGTATGGCTCAAATGGGTGTGAGGCTTGGGCTTGGCTTGGCAACACATTGGGCTCGTGTTGAATTTGGGTGGCACGGGCCAGCTCGATTTGAGCTTAGGCCCTTAAAGGTTGAGATTGCATAGCTTGGGCCATGGCTTTGAAGTCGTGGGATTCGCCAAAGGTGGTGGCTATGGTGGCCACCATGGTGGTTGACACGGTGGTGCCTCATGGGGGTGGCACTCCACTCACCGCTATGTGGTGCCTTGTAGATCGCCGTGGTCCTAATCCTTGAACGTTGGAATTTTCGTTTGCAAGGTTTCCGAATCTCTTGCCATTGTACTTTTCTTTTACGTTTTATCAAAGGATTTTTAGAAAAAAAAATCCTAGAATAAGAACGTATGAAAAATCTACAATGTAAGGAAACGAAAAACCTTAGATGCGAGAGTTTTCTACGAGCGTGTGACTCAACTCTCAATGAAACCACCAACTTATGGATGCAAATTTCCATCATCTTCTTGTTGGACAAAATTGCACCTACAAAACAAATAACACATTAGGTCAAGGCCAAGAGCCTCACACGCCCACAATGAATTTGGGGGGGGGGGGGCGTTGGCTGAAAAACCTCTGATGCCAAAGTTAGAATTTTGAGGGAAAAGTGTTTGGAGAATTTAGAGAATTTTGCAAAAGAATTCAGTTTGAGTTTTGGAGAGAATGAGGGTGTTTATATAGGGGTGTGGCCGGCCACCTTGGGTGGAGATGGACCGGCCACTTGGATGGATTTGTGGAAGAAGTTCATGATTTGTGTTTAATTAGCAAATTAATTGAATAATTAATCAATTAATCAGCTAATTAATGTAATAAAAAAAAGAATGATTTAGGGGTTACATTGTGGAGAAGATATGATGAGGGATGGATGAAAAAGGTTATAAATAAATACCTATTTGGGCACTTTTGACTTGATTGAGAGATGATTGCCCACTGCTCACGTGTAGGAATTTCGGTGTGCCTCGAGGGTAATTTTATCCTTTTTACCCAAAAATCCACATGTCACCTCTTGATTATTTTTGGCTCCACACATGCCTCTCAACCTTGATCAGCATTGGGTGGCAGTAGAGATGAATCTTAAAGCTGGGGATGGATTTAATGAATTGGACAACTGCATGAGGACTTGTTACCTGTTTTGGATGACTTTAGTGGCACCCCTCCCCACTTTATATGTTGGATGAATATTTGTGAGAATTTGTGAAATCAGCTATTATGATGAATGAATGTTTGTGACAATTTATGATACCAACTGTTATTTCTCAATGTCCTTCCAAATTGGTACTTGTAAAATGAATGAATTTATGTAACAAGTTATGAAAGATTAATGCATAAGTGACATTTCCAGTTATCGATGCGACCAAATAAAGACATATAGCGAAGAAAGAATTCAATATAATAAGTAAGGCTAATGAGTTCGAGCCTAGATTGTTAAATTCCCCACATTCAAATGAAATTTCAGATAAACTGAACAAGGATTAAGAACCTACGAATTGCAAAATACAACTACTAATTAATACATGAAACATAAATTAAAACGTCCTAAACATTAAATTAAACCATCTGCAGTTGTAAATTGTTCTACTCAGTCATCAATTGTTGTCATCGATCTCCTTGCTACTTCTTACACCTTCAACCAATGCAATATTTCTCTCCCCGTCGTTCCCCTATGGACCCACTCTTGACTTATCTCCTGGGCTAACTTCCTTGCTACTTGCTGGTTGCGGGAAGCAAATGATGAGATCATCTTCTAAGTCTATCAATGTGATACATTCATCCTTAACACTTGATGGCAACACATTCGGTTCATCCTCAAACTTCTTATTCACGAAGAGCCAACTTACTTCCAAGTCTTCCATATCACATCCACAATTCTTAACTAACCTTCTCCCATAATACAAGCATACCTCAAATAGGTTTCCGTAACTGAGAAAAGTTGGAAACTCATCATCCTTATTCAGGATTAGCACCCAGTTGAGCAGGCAGAAGAACGTCAATTTCTATTAAAACCCTGATAGCAATTACATTGGTATTCGAGGGATTTTAACCCACCCCCTCAATTATGTTATCTGGTCTGATTCCCTAAATTGCTCCGTCCACTTTTCCAAGTGGAAAATCTACCATTTTCACATACCAAGGACGATTTTCGAGGACGTCACAACTTCATCCTTGTCAGTGAACTGCATCGTGAACCACTTGCTATTGAAGTGGTCCACAAATGTGGTGTTTTTAACACATTATTTCCAACACACAGTGAGTTCCCTGTGGATGAACTCAGCATCCTCGGATTTCCCAAACATTTTACCCATTAACACCCTGGACTTCAAATGGGTCATGTTCACGGTGGAGACCTTGTTGGTATCAACCCTTGTGACACCCCTCTCCAATGTGAACAGTTGTCTTTTTCCACAACAAATGGGGGTTGACCACGGTTAAGGACCAAGAATGGATTTTCCCATGAAGGAAAATTGGGCAAAGAGATTGATCTCTTATGGCAGGAGGAAGTTCCAAGAACTTGTAAATTGACAGTCATTGGAAAAGTGAAAAAGACTAAGAGGTAGTTTTCAAGTTGGGGTTTGAATTATGAGATAGCAAGGAGATTATGGCAAGCAAACTTAACACCACCACCCTTAAATAGAGGATTAAGGTGGCGTGCATAACATAACTAACAGTCAAATAATGATGACTAATATAGCAGTTATCTGTGCATAGTGAAGTCATATGTGCATGCAAACATTGCGCCCCTAAGGCACATAAAGGGCATAACCTCCTCACCAATACTTTGCATGGTAAGAGGAGATGTCTCTGCAGTTATTCCTACCCCTTCATCTGCCAACGTGGGTGTTAAATCTACAGTCGTAACTTTAGTGTAGGGTATGATTGGATGTTTAAGCCAACACCAAAGGCTGAAGTCAAAGCTCCCTTCCATCGCCAGATTTACCACGTGGTTGGCCGAGATTTATCCTCGTCATAAGCATTTCCCCCTCAAAAAACTTCATTTCCCTCTACTGCTACTGGGTCTGAATTATCCACGTGGTGTGCTCAGATAATGCCGCATGGAAATATGAATATTGAATTTATATGAATACAAAAATGATAAAATAAATAAAATAAAATGTTAAAAATCCCCAAAATGATGGTTAATAGTGTTTTCACTAGATTGGCCATAAATTTGTAAAAAAATGAAGTATTTTTTTTCATAAATGGAAATATGTGAAAAAATAATAGCAATGCTTGTATGGACAAGAGATGTGATCGTGTCTATCACATGGAGGATGTGATCCTGAGCGTCTTTATTTTTTATTTTTTTTTATCATTTTGTTTCATGAAAATTCAATATTCCTAGCATATTTCCACACGTCATTATCTGAACACACCACATGGATACTTTAGGTGCCAGCTACTGGTAGGAAATGGAAAATTTGGGGATCATTTTTGCTCCAAATCCTTCTCTTTGCCGAAGGCAGAAAAAATGGGAATTTAATCCCAATTGCTCTCAACACATTTCATTAATCCCCATCTCCCATCTCTTTTTCATTCTCACCTCTCCTTGCATCTTTATTTCCAAACTCTCCTTACATGTGTGATGAATCAGTCACTCCACTCAATCATGGCAACACCACCCAAATCGCCTCCTCTAACCCTATCCAATACCATAACACCCAAAACTCCTTGCAGATTCCTCTTCAATACACCAATAGCCATAATTCCTCTTCCGATCGTTGTTAATACCCCACCTCGGAAGACCAGACCAATACTATTTCATACCCCCACTCCCACATATGTCTGTCTTACACCCAATTCCAAATCTGAGAAACCAATCACCATTAATACACCCCATGGCAAAGAACTAAAGTGTGGCAATAGGGGCCACAGTTAGGGCGGATTGGTGGTAGGCATCATTACAACTGTGTGTTTTCAGGTATACACTGTTAAGGAAACATGTAAAGTTGGTTGGAGAAATTGAACATATTCGTCATCAGTTGAGATCTATTGAAAAGGCAAACCAAGACTAAAAAACGGAGGCAACGAGGATTCTTGCCTCCATCCGTCACATGAAATGCTTGAAGAAACACGTTGTGCATGAAGGGGTTCACGGTTAGTGTGCAAATTTATTTTGTGCTTCTAGAAGTACCTGAATGACAACACAGCGGCAGAGCTGAGACAAATATTCATAACTGCTCTTAAACCCACACACAACCAAAACGGCAAAATGTCACACCCCATTGAATTGATATCCTATAAATACAAGCCAAGAGTGTGACTCCCATTTGTTTGATGGGTTTGACAAATTTTGTTCATTGTAATTGTAAGGCATATGATTGGGACTGCATTTTGCCCTCGCACAGGGAGGACATCGTAAGAGATCGTGGTGATTACGAGGACCATGAGTACGTAAAGGTGGCTCATAAGCCACCTAACTGGATCCTTAGGTCAACTCTCCCTTCTTATATATTTACTACTCATTCTTATGTACATTTTGTGCGCTTTTTTAAGTATATCGTAATCAAGCTTCAGTAACTGACTCAATTGTTATTGTCTTAAATGTTCATAAGTTGTCACAAATATTCATAAACATTAATCATGTGTCACAGTTCGTGTAGGCCAATTTCCAACACTGGTGTTACACTGAAACTTTATAAAACAACTATGGCATAGATAAATAGTAGTTGATCCCCCATCCAAAAACACTTCAATGTGTACGTGGTACAGGTCTTCACAATTACAACACAATGCTTTAAAACCCAGCACAACTTTTAGATGTATCTTGCCAACAAAAACACCTAGTAAAAGAAAAAAAAATAAAGGTATAAGATTACTATACCCCTCTCTTTAGCCTACTCTAGTGAACGAAAAAAAATTAAATGTATAAGATTAGTGTGGCAGACAAAAACACTCCTAGTACACAAAAACAAAATTAAAAGGTATAAGATTACTTTACCCCTCTCTCGAGCTGACAAAAAAAAAAGAAGGGGTATAAGATTACTGTACCCATCTCGCTAGCTTACAAAAACACCCCTAATGAACAAAAAAATTCAAGGTATAAGATTACTCTACGCCTCTCTAGGAGAGAAAAACACCCCCAATGAACAAAAAAAAGTATAAGATTACTGTACCCCTCTCTCTAGCCGACAAAAACACCCCCAATGAACAAAAAAAATAAAATAAAGGTATAAGATCACTCCCTCTCCCCTCTATTTGTTTCTCCTTCAATGTGTGAAAGTATACATCAAATGCCCGCCTTCAACTTTCTCTCGGACAAATACATACCTAGCAAAAAAAAAAAATTTAAATGTTTTAATCACACCGGCGCACAGCGACCCTGTTTAACCCATGAAACTGGGTCATTAATGACTTGTCACTATTTGAAAATGGTACCCGATATCATTTGAAATTTTTGGGAATTTAAACTGTCCCTCCGTAGCATCAACAGTTACATCATAAAGTTTTCTTCTCCTCCCAAAAATCTCCATCTCCTGCCAGCCCTCGAACATCATTGTAGTGGAAATGTTGCATACTGTTGGAAACATTCTTTGCCGCTTAAAACCAAGTCATTGTTCTGTTTTGCTTCTCGCCAACGGCTTGCCCACTACACAGTGCTTTCTTGATTTGCATTGGGTTCAAAGTCGTTGCTTTCCAAATAGTGGACGACATACTTCATTCCTCAAACTGAATTTCCAATTTAATGCGTTTGGAAATACCGAACCCTACAAATAAATTAGGTTATTTATGTTAATTTGATTAATTATGGAAGTTGGTTGATGAAATTAGTTGAATTTGGGCTCAGGGTTGATGAAATTATTTGAAAATATTGGATATTTGTGGAATTTTTGGAAAAAATCTGTGGGTTGTGGTCTATGAAATGCCATTGACAAGTTGTGTATAAGGGGTAGGTCATTCTGTTTATGTTTTCTTTTAGTTATATTGTTCAGTTGCGAATGATTCGCATTGATAAAAACATTCTTAATCATATGAATTAAGTTGATATTACTTAAGTCATGAAGGTTTGTTCCATGTAGATGTAGCATTATGAAGACTTGTTGACATGTTGGGCTACTGTGATACATTGTTGAATTTGGTTGTTATCAGAGTGTATATTGTTCAATTTGGTTGTGTTGAATGCTTGTATTGTTATGTGTACATGAGATAGCAACTCAAGGGGTTCAACTAGCAACAAAAAAGGAAGAATCGTATAGGGGAAGGGTTACCAACATCTTGCAAGCAAGTCATGTGCTTGTTGTCATGCATAAAAAGTTTAATGACGCACAACTTGCTAGTTTTAGGGCATAATGCTTTTGACACTTAGAGAGTATCAATCGACTAACCTTTAGTGGCCAATTTAGAGGGACTAACATATTTAATTGACTAACCTTTAGTGGTCAATTTAGGGCTTCGTCGTGATGAACCCTATCATATAGAGGTTGAGCTTCCCAACATTAGGTTGTTGACCAAGTATTTTCCTGAGAAATTTGGTTTTGTTGGGGAGAGTAGTAAGGGTAAAGGTGGGAAGGGCAAGGGTAAAGCAAAGACCATCCCGAACAAAGGTAGCAAAAAGGTTTCGGTGACTTGTGAAAGGGCTTTTCAAAAATGTGAAAATAAGGATGATGCGTTCAAGCTAGGGCTACCATACTTCGTTGAAGATGTTTGGATAGGGGTGAAAAGTAATGTGGCTATGAACCTAGAGTTCTTCAAGCTTGTAAACAACATGGACAAGTTCAACAGTTATTCATGGGGTGGGATTTCGCTTGAACAACTACATGAAAACCTCTCTTTTGCTGCTTCTAGGAGAGGGAGAGGAATAGTGGATGGTTATATGGAAGGAGTATGGACGACGAAGAGGAAGAAGGGTAGGGGAACTAAAAGGCGATAGAGATCTGGATGGGGCTGCAAAGGGTTTAGTTATGCTTTTCAAGTACTATTGGTTAGTTTCATTGAGCAATAATATTGTTTAAATTATTGTGATTAAGTGCTAATTCAGTTTATGTGCAGGTGTAGGCATATGAAATAATTCCCCA
>JAOTRO020190205.1:0-10618 GCA_028566515.2 Pyracantha coccinea | reverse complement strand
ACTTAAACGACAAATGTGTTTTAATGTTTTGAAGTAATATTTATGTGGCAATGTGTGGTATGTGCAAATTTAAGAAATTTTTTTTCTTTCTTAATGGGTCATAATGGGTCGGGTCACTTTACCTGTTGGGTAAAGTGACTCGACCTGTTAAGGGTCCGTTAAGATAACGGGTGTAGCACGACAAGACTCGTTAAGATAATAGGTGTTACATGAAAATGAAACGAACACGACTGACATGACCCGTGTGCCAGGCCTAGCAGACGAGGAACCTTTCCAGCAGCGTCCCAGACAGTAGCCACTCGACCAACCATGAACCAAGTGTTCCTGCAATGTACACTCCCGACTGGGTCCCCGAGATAGCGTATACTTCCGTCTTAGAGCGCGGAGGAGCGTGCACTCTCGATTAGGCCCATGGACGAGCATACACTCACGGTTGGGACCATGCTCCGACAATCAACATGAGCAACCTTCTAGGCTAATTGTTCATTCGCAGCTAAGCCTGCAAGGAGCATCCTCTACCTTACATCGGAGTAGGTAGCATGATGGACAGAGAGAAGTAGTCACTCAATCCAGCTCAAGTTCAATTAGCAGCCTTCGAAGAATTCCCTCGCCTCCTAGGAATGAACCACATGCACCACCACCATGGCATCAACGAGCAGAGAACGTAGAAGAGCAGCCTAGACCAGTTGATTAAGACCGGGGGCAGCCGAGAGCTCCACTACCCCAACAAAAGCAAATTCAGGAAGAAGTGGAAAGGCTCTTAAATAAGCGATTGTGTGATTTCAACTCAACAAAATCATCAATGAAGCGCTACGACGGGACATGACCAACATGAGCAAGTCACCCTTCACGGATGAGATCGAGCAGGCAGAGCCTTCACATAAGTTTAGCATGCCATATTTCACACCTTTCGAAGGAGATGGAGACCCGAAAAAACATTTGAAGCACTACTGAAGCGCGATGGTTCTTTATCGGAACAAGGATGCCCTTATGTGCAAGATATTCACCACCACTTTGCAAGCCGAGGCGCAAGATTGGTTTCACACCCTACCATCACGATCCATGTGGAATTTTGATGATCTTTGCTTGGTTTTCACCAAATAATACTCATCCTATTGCTTGATCAAGACAAAGTCTGACCATTTGTTCAACGTGAAGAATAACCTTAAGGAATCGCTCTGCGACTACGTGAAGAGGTTCAAAGTAGAGAAGGCAAAGATAGTCGAATGCGACGACTCGATAGCAAGTGCAGCCTTCCGAAAAGAACTTTCAGCAGACTACTCGCTGTTTGGAGAATTGATCATGAAGGAAGGTCTAACTCTAGCAAAGAAGCATGCACTATGGGACGAGGCTCGGAGGCTCGGAGGCTCGGCGAGCAGACAAGGTGCCTGAGCAGCTTCGAAAAGAGTTGGGAGTGGCTCAAAAGAAGGAGGACGGGAAGCAATACAACAAAAGTAGGCAGGAGGCCAAATGTAGGGATCGACCCACGACTAAAGAAGGCTTGGCATCCAAGAATTACTCTAAGTTCTCGATCCTAATTCATCAAATCCTCTACGACATCAAGAACGAACCATGGTTCAAGTTATCGAAACAATCAAGATGAGTACTTCCAAGTTGGACCACACCAAGTACTACGCATTTCACCAAGGTCCTGGTCACATAATTGACGACTACTACACTTGGAAGAACTACCTAGAGAAGCTCATGAAAGAAGGCAAAGTCGATACATACTTGGACAAGCCGGCTGCGCAGCCTAGAAGGAATGCAGATGCCGACGAAGAATCAGTAACAAGACGATTCAGATTAACGACATTTTTCCCGAATTTGAGCACTTGGGGGCCACCAACAATTCAAAGAAGAGGAAGATCTAGCAGGCTCTACTTGTCTCGCAGGTCTAGCCAGTTGACACCCAACTTGGACCCATCGTTGGTTTCACCGAGGAGGATGCTGAAGGTGTCAACTTTTCGCACGACGACGCATTGATGGTATCTGTCCAATTGGCCCATGCCATAGTCGACAGAATGATGGTTGACAATGGAAGCACAATCTACCTACTTCAACTCTTAGTGATTTAGATGATGTGCCTGGAAAGCATAATCATACTCCGAGCGAAGGTACTCACTGGATTCAACGAACACACCTCGACTACCATCGGCCACATCACACTTGACGTGAAAACATCGCCAGTTGTCTCAAAGCAGACGTTCACAATAGTAAGTGACATGTCTCCATTTAATGGGATTCTAGGGAAACCTTGGCTAATAAAGCTGTATGCTGTCAATTTCGTCAAGTATGAAAAAATCCGATTCCGTATCCCGAGAGGAGTTAGAGAAATCAAGTCTGACCAGGTATTATCTCAACAATGCCCTGTGCAAGTATTGAAGGAATCAAAGAAGAATACCTTTTCTCCCGTAGAAGCTACCGAGGTCCAAAGGGATGATGAAGCTAGCAACTATAGCAAGCGAATCAGGAAGATGGTGTCAAAACCAATGCGCCAATAGACGAGATGGGATGGAAACCCGAAGAGGATGCCGAACACATCATTCTTGATCCTCAGCAGCCGGAGCAGACAGCTAGTATCAGCTCACGTATGAGCCCGAAGGAAAAGGAAGAACTTATGGTTTTTCTTAGGGAAAATCATGACATATTCGGGTGGTCTTCCGACATGCCAGGCATCAACCCCATGATAGCTTGCCACAAGCTGCACATCGACTCTGCTGCTAAACTGTTGATCTAAAAAATAAGGCATTTTGCACCCGGACAAGTGACGATCATCGAACCAGAAATTGACAAGCTACTGGAGGTCGGATTCATAGAAGAGGTAGCACACTCAGCATGGCTCGCCAACATCATGCTAGTAAAACAGAAAGAGAAGGGCAAATTGAGGGTTTGTGTAGACTACATCGACCTTAACAAAACATGCCCAAATGATCCTTATCCACTTCTCGGATCGATATATTAGTAGATTCAACTTCTAGGAACCAGTTGCTCAGTTTCTTGGATGCATACTCTGGCTACAATCAAATAACCATGTACAAGCCCGACAAGGAGAAAACCGCATTCGTGATCGAGCGAGCACCTACTGCTGCAAGGTCATGCTCTTTGGCCTCAAGAACGCAAGAGCCACTTACCAAAGGTTGGTAAACATGATGTTTAAGTAAACTGCAGTAACCATGGAGGTTTACGTCGATGACATCATGGTAAAAGGCAAGCAGGGATCAATCCACATCGGCAACTTGGCAGAAACTTTTGAAATCCTTAGAAAGTACAAGATGAAGCTCAATCCTGCCATATGCACATTTGTAGTATCTTCAAGTAGATTCTTAGGGTACCTAGTAACCCAATGAGGAATCAAAGCACATCGCAAACAAATTTGAGCAATCCTACAGATAAAGTCTCCAACTACCTTGAAGGAGATCCAAAGCTTAACCGGACGAGCAGCTGCCTTCAACCGCTTTCTCTTGCGGTCTACCGATTGATTCAAACCCTTTTTCAAAACCATCAAGAGGGCACAATGAGACAAATGGGATGATGACTGCGAAAAAGCTGTCGAAGACTAGAAGAAGTCTCTCACATAACCCTTACTATCCAAGCAGGAAGCAACGACGAACTTATACATCTACGTGGCAGTTTAAGAAGTAGTATTGAGCTTTGCCCTCATATGTGAAGAGCTGAGGGCCTAACTGCTAGTATTCTGCACTTCTAAAGCTTTCAAGCTCATACAGTCATCGTCATGACTCAATATCCTCTACGATCAATCCTACATGGTCTGGATACTTCTCAATGAGTAATGAAATGGGCGTTGGAACTTGGCTAATACAGCTTAGTTTTCCGACCCTGCACGGCGATAAAGGCCTAAGCCTTGGCGAACTTCATACAAACTTCATGCCTAGCCTAGGCAATGCAGCAGAGCTGCCCAACGACGCCCTGAAAGCAGACAAGCACAACCTAGCCATACTTACTTCACCCAAAGGAGACTTCTGGCATTTGCATGTCGACAACGCATCCAACTACAAAGGCTCGGGAGCAGGTATGGTCCTTGTCACCCCAGACGGTTTGATGCTTGAGCAAACGATCACTCTAGGCTTCAAAGCATCTAACAACGAAGCAAAGTATGAGGCCCTAGTAGCAGGCCTCCGAATTGCGAAAAACTTGGCGGTGAAAAAGCTTGCAATTCATTTCGGTTCCCAGCTAATCACCAGCCAAACTATTTGGGAGTACATGGTAAAATATCCAAGGATGGAGCAATACATAGAGAAGGTATGCAAGCAGCTTGAGGCATTTCAGACTTACACTCTCACTCAAGTCCTCGGGCAGACAATACCCACGAAGATGAACTAGCCGGCTTAGGCACTGCCCTTGACCACCAACTTAAACGCTCTATTCCGGTGGAGTATCTAGAAAAGCCAAGCATAGAGGCAGAGCTGGCAGCCGAAGTGTTACACGTTAATACTACTCCCAACTAGCAAAGTTCTATTATAGACTACCTGGTCAATGGCACACTCCCCACTAAAAAGATTGGAGTCTAGAAAACTCCAAATAAAGGTGGCTCGCTATTACATGTGGAACTGCATTCTTGTCTGAAGATCCTGCAATGGACCACATCTTCGCTGCCTAGCACCTCCCGATAACCTAAAGGTTCTAAGCTCAATCCACGAAGGTGTTTGTGGAAATCACTCCGATGGTCGATCCTTAGCAAAGAAGGCTCTTAACGAGGGCTACTACTGGCCTACCATGCATCAAGATGCTAAGGAATTAGCACAAAAGTGGGATCGCTGCCAACGCTACAAGCCGGTACCAACACTGTTTGCTAGTGAACTATACCCACAGATGAGTCCTTGGCCGTTCATGCAGTGGGCAATCGACTTGGTTGGGCCAATGCCGCCCGTTACTGGGGGCAAATGCATGATGATTGTGGCAATCGATTACTTCACCAAATAGGTAGAAGCAGAGCCCATGACAACCACGACTCAGGCAGACATAGAGCACTTCATATGGAGGAACATCATTTGGCATTCCTCAATCCATCGTTACTGACAATGGCCCGTAATTCGTGGGCAAAGATTAGGTGAAGTTCTTCCAAAAGTATAGCATCAAGCAGCACATGTCCACGTCGAGATATCCTCAAGGCAATGGACAGGCTGAAGCATCCAACAAGATGATTCTTGATTGCCTCAAGAAATCCCTCTCTGATAAGAAGGGAAAATGGCCAGACAAACTCCTCGAATGTCTATGGGCATATCGCACGACCAAATGACGAGCCACCGATGAAACTCTTTTCTCTTTGGCATTTTGTTCAGAAGTAATCATTCTTCCTAATGTCATCATGCCAAGTATCAACACTCTACTGCCAAGCTTTGAGTAGAATAGTAAGAAGATGGCCAAAAGCTTAGATCTGGCAGAGGAGAAATGCGAGCAGACCATTACTCGTATTGCAGCCTACCAGCAGCCACTTCTCTCCAGCTACAACAATAGAGCCAAGATCTGGCAGTTCCAACTTGGAGATCTAGTCCTAAGAAAAGACTTTATACCAGCAGAGAAGGCTCCAAAAGATGGATCCCATTTGGAAAGGTCCGTACAAGATCAGCAGAGTAAGCGATAAGGGTAATTACACCCTCACCACGATGAACAACAAAAAGATTAAAAAGAAGTGGAATGCCTACAATATGAGGAAGTACCATGTATGACCTTCCACTACATCAAAGCCCGAAGAACTCAAGTAGCTCAACGGGCACCACCCCGCGAGCCGAGGATTATCCAGTTGTTATGCAATCTCTACTTTACAGCTAAGTTTTCATTCATTTAAATCTTTTTTCAATGAAGAATTCATAAGTAATTTACAACTTGGCTCGACTACATGTTTACAACAAGTGATCACTCTTGCACTTCAAAAGAAGATTGCACCCTTCTTAAGGACATATACGAAGCTTCATCCATTGCCAACATGCTACGCAGTCGATGGGCTTCATTTCTGCCAAAGCGCTGAACGACATACACCACGTCCTAAAGTGTTGTGATACTTGCTACGCAACCTAAAGAATTGGAGAAAACCAAATTTAACAACCAAGTGGTCACGCAGACTCGTCTGCTTCTATAAGTAAGGCGTCTGCCAGCCAACCCTATGGCTAACAACTTTGCAAAGTTCTACGCTAACACCTACTGCTGCATAGGCTATGCGGGCTTGTCTGCTTATAGAAAAGTAGCACGCCTGCCACTGGTTTATAAGGTCTAAGGTTAGGACACGAAAAAAAGAAGCGAAGATGAAGAAAAGTAAAGGAAACAAGTTTATTAAATTTTCTAGCAAAATTGATAAATGACTAGGAAAGACCGAAGAAGTTCAAGCAAAGAGAAAAGCAACAAGGAAAACAAAGAAAATCCTAAAGACTATCTAGAAGACTACTCCTCAGTAGCTTGGGGCCTCCACGACTACTCGGTCGCCACACCTTCAACAGCTGTAGCACCCTCAGCAGCAGCATCATCTGGCGCTTCACCCCCAGCTGGTCCCGCTTGGGCATCGGCTTCTCTGACTACTTCACCAATGGAAGCCTCAAAGGTAAAGACGAGCAAGTCTTCCGGAGAAATAGAGAAGGTCTCGAAGTCTTTACCAGAAAACTCAAAGTCACAGCCACTAAAAGAGATAGTCTACATAACCCAGCTTGTAGAAATCAGCTTGACTCTGAGTAAGCAAAGCCTCGAACCCAGCCTCGAACCCTTCAGCTGCTCATTCTCCTTGAGCAGACCAACAAGAACACGCTGCAGCTTCACCACTTCCTTCTTCGAACTATCGTTGATCTTCAAAGCACCATAGAGTTCCAACACATAAGGTTCAAGCTTATCAACGACTTTCTTGAAGTGGTTCACTTGATTATAAGCAGTGATCAGTTCTTCATCCTTTGCATAAGTAGCAAAGCGGAGCTCAGAGATGGCACGCTCAAGGTCTTGAATATGAGGTATGTAATACCCGATCTCCTTCTCTGTACTTTCATACTTAATTTGGATCGCGTCAAGCCTAGTCTTCAAATTCGCGATCTCTTGGCGAGAGGTCTCAAGCTGCAGAGAAGTAGGGGCAGAGATATTAGACCTCTTCAAAGCGGCAAGCTCAGATTCCAATCTCTTGACTTTCTCGGTCGAGGAGTAAGCTTCAGCTGCCACAATCCTTGCCACTTCCTTGGTAGCCTTGGTGTTCTATTGATCAAAGAGCATAGACTAGGCTGCTAGAATTGCTGTTTTCTGCATCATAGCTAACAAAGCAGTTCTCCTGTACTTGGTCTTATGCTTCACAAAGGAACTTGGGCTAACAAGCTTTTTGACGCCATCAACAAACTTGGAACACACATCCATGTCCTCGAGCATATTTGGTCTCAAGAGCGCACAAATCTTAGCAGCTTCCCCAAAAACAGACTTGGTGGATTTCTCACAACTACCCGCACGAGTAGTCTCTTTCTTCTCAGCAGTCGAATCAGTCCCAGCAGCAAGGGAAAAAGGTTTTGGTGCCACTTTGGCAGCAGAGTCCACCTTATCGCTTTTCATAGTATCAAGTCTTTCCGAAGGTAAACCAGACTTAGCCCCCGATGAATGTTTGGGCACAAATTTCAGTACTAGGGGCGCGACAGAGCTTTTACGCTAAGTAATCCTATTAGCAATCGAATTAGCCACCTTCCGAACGACAGGGGTCACTAGCATAGATTTAGAAACCTCCTCTTTCTCACCCTTGGAGGAAGTTAAGTTAATCATGAGCTTGGGGGCACTCGGTCAACCTTCACGAGCAGCGGAAGAAGTCTTTGGCTTTTTCTCAACCGGCATCTCCTGAGCAGGTGGGGAAGATCTCTTCTTTCCACCTTCATGTGCATCAGGCTCAATTGTAGTGATTGGACGAGCCAACGCCTTAGCCTTTATTTGCTTTATCTCCTCTTTCGGGGGCAGCTCACCTTTCTCTCGGCGAAGAGGACTAAGCAGCCAACGCCACTCACGGTACTCGGGAGGGATAGCTAGGGTAATATACACCGTTTTCATATCTAGAAAAGTCTTAGGAGTCGAGCCAAATTCGAAATCTACAAGAGCAAAGGGAGACAATCAGAAATTTAAAGTGCAGTTTAGCATAAATACAAAGCAGCTGAGAAATCAAGCAGTCGAAACATGTAGCTCGGAAGAAGAATCAGACTCCTATTCTCCACTTATCTCCAGTCTTCTTGGCCCAGTCATGATCTTCCTTGCTCGAATGGTCAAAGAGCCTATGGAGGGATCGTAGTTGCCCAACTCCCTCGATATGGCCTATGTTAAGGAGGTACCGGAATTCGTTGACGGTCATGTCTAAGTCAAAAAATTGGCTTAGATTAAAGAATCTCACCATCACACGGACCGCGTTCGGAGAACATTGAGCGGGGGCACACTTTATGGAGCAGAGCACTTCTTAGAAGAAACGCAACATAGGAAAAGTAAACCCCAACACAAAGTAGTAGGGGTGAAACTTGATGGCTCTCCGACCCCACTACACAACTCACAGCTGCTACCATCCTTGACCTCACACGCACTCCCGACATAATAGTGTGCCTATATGCCTCAAGAAAGTCTCTAAACAAGTCATCGGAGCTAATTTTGAAGTGAGCAATCTTAAAGCAGCATACCTTGCCCAAAGATCGGTCTTGACGATACAATGGCGGTACCATCATCACTCTTGTGCCCCGAGGAAGACATGTCGAAGAAATTCTACAAAGATGGGAAGAAAATTTATTAGATGGCTACTTAAAAAAGAAAAAAAGAAAAAGGAAAGCAGGTTTCGGCCCAAGCTTTAAGCAAGCCCAACTCTCGGTCTCTCTCTCTTCCTCCTATACCAGCACGGGCCTGAGCCCATTCAAAAAAAAAAAAAGAAAAAAATGAAGGACGACCCAATAGGCCTTTCGACCCAATCAAGCGGTCCAAGCACAGCGGCTCGCTGTTCTCCCTCTCTCCTCTCATGCGTGGGCTCGATCCCAGCATTTAAAAACAAGAAAAAAAAGAAAAAATAGAGGCATCAGGCCTCATGGCCTAGGCACAGAGGCCCAAACCACGCCGTGCCGAGCTACACACGGCAGCAGCCCAGCCTTGACTTCCCAGCCATCTTTTCACACTTTCTCCACCCCCATTGATCAAAATTTCAAGCCCCAATGCTCTCAAAAAGTAAGAAGACAAGGAAATTTGTTTTTTCTTACCTTGATGAGGCTTGAAGACGAAGAAAGCAAAGAAAGACAGTCCTTTGCACAGGCAAGTGTAAAAGACGAAAAAAAATTAATTTTTTCTTACCTTGATGAGGCTTGAAGACGAAGAAAGCAAAGAAAAACAGTCATTTGCACAGGCAAGTGTAAAAGATTGCTAGGGGAGAGGGAGCAAATATCTTCTTGCCTTCTCTCTCTCTTGTAGGGTAGAATAAATTGCTCTCCAAATTTGATTTAATAATCTACTTAAGGTAGACTTAAATAGACTTTGGGAGAAATTTATTTTCCTTTCCTAGAAGGATCAAATTTCCAATTAAAGAGGGAATCTACATCTAAACAGGAAACAATCATATGTTTCCTAAAGCAAGAAGATCTCTACACCTACTGCCATTTCCAACGAGCAGCCCAACAGGTGTGGGGACATTTATAAAGCCAAAAATAGTCAAGAAAAATATGAAGGCGACACGTGGATTTTTGGGTAAAAAGACAAAAATACCCTCGAGGCACACCGAAACCCCCACGCACAAGCAGTGGACAATAACGACTCAATCAAGGTCAAAGGTGACTAAAATAGATATTTATTCAAAACATATTTCATCAATCCTCATCAAATCCTTCCCCACAAGGTAACTCCCAATTATTCTTTTCAAATCAGGATTAATTACCAAATTAATTGATTAATTACCAAATTAATTGATTAATTTCCTAATTAATTGATTAATTTTCTAATTGATTGCAAGATATTATTTTGGCATAATATTTTGCAAGAGAAAAGCTAGGATATACCAAATTGGATGATTACTTAAGAGTTAATTAATGTGTTAATTTTATGTTGGCGACACATCATTTGATTTGGAAATTTTGTTTAAAAATTTGGTCAACCTAACATTGCCTGAAAAGCAAAAGAATAAGTTTCGGTACGATTGCATCAGTACATAAGTTTTGGCACGAATGTATTGGTATATAAGTTTTGGTACGAATGTAGCAGTACAAAGTTTAAGTACCAATGCAACGGTACATAAGTTTCGGTATGAATGCCACAGTACATAAGTTTCAATATGAATGCATCGATACATAAGTTTTGGTACAAAATATGTAATGGAGGCGTTTTCATCATGTGAAAATTTTAAAAGGTGTGATGTAATATGAAATTAATGAATTCGCTTATGCGGATCTTAGTCACGAGGTTTTCTTTGAGTAAAACAATTATGTCGTGTTTTATATGAAGAAAATTAAGTTTGAGGGGGTAAAGTTATATTTTCAGTTAATAAAAAGGGGAAGAAGAAGAACCTGATCGGGAGTGATATTGAAAACATGGGTGCTCCCTTCATAAAGAATTCTCAGTGGCTTTGTTTTCATTTGTGTTCGTTTTTTTTTTTTTTTTTTTTTTTTTTTTTTTTTTTTTTTTTTTTTTTTTTTTTGGGGGG
>JAOTRO020190194.1:0-10619 GCA_028566515.2 Pyracantha coccinea | reverse complement strand
GTTGTGATTTTGGGATGTCATGCCTTATTTACGTTTTGCAGGCTACGATAAGTATTTTCATACTATACGTAGTATGTATATTTTGGAAACTATACATGTTTTACGGCGAGGGGTCATAACGTTTTCAAAGGTTTTTATTAAAACTTTATTTTCAAACCCACTCACCCTTGTTTTTCGCCCCTCCAAGTTTTAGTAGCTGAGTTTTCATATCGACGAGAATTCTTAGCAAATCTTGGGGTAGACGGTTACCTTCGATGGTATAATTTCTCACCCTATTTTATTGTACTGTACTGTACTTATTCTCTGTCATCACGTGTGAATTGAGTTCATTCCTGCTAACAGTGCACTCTTGTATTTAGGCACTTTTAGGTTTAAATTTATTCACATATTCCACCACACTACACTTTATGCTTCGTCACCTTCCAAGTGTCGGCCAACACAGCTCGATTCGGAGTCCAAGTGGACATCCCAGGTCGGGGTGTGTCACGTTACTCCTAAAGAGTGAGATGTGTGCATTTTTGTTATAAAAGGATGCAAGTATTATCATTTCTTCATAGGATTTTTTGGTATATGCAAAGTTGAAGGCTTGAAGGTCATAACTCAAGCTAAGATTTGTAAAGGCATCGATTGAATCCTTTGTGATTCAAAAATGTAGAGGTAATATTTACAATTTTGGATCGACCTGTTTCGTATGGTACGAGGATATTTTTTGGTTATTTTGTATTTCTGTGTGATTATTTTGTATTTCTGCATGCCGGGCATGCATGCAGTGACTCAATACGTCAATATATTACATTTTTGTTTTGTTTTGTTCTGTTCTGTTCTTTTGTGCTAGCAAATATATCGTTCTCATTTCTTTTAGGTCAAAGATCATCAAACTGTCTTGAACTCATGCTGATTAAAATGTAGGGTTAGAAGGGGTGCAAAAAAATTTCAAAATTTCAAAAGTTGAGCTTACAAAGAATATTGTTTGGCTTAAAAAACACATCATTTCATAAGTATATATTATAACCTGAATCGAATCAATAGCAACATGGGCAGTAGTAATTTATTAATTTTATATGAACATGCATGTCCCTTTTTTAGATGTGGAATTCACACTCTCAACATGCTCCATTGCATATGACGAATTATCAAACCTAACACATATAGACAACACAAACTGAGTATCGTGGAGCACATGTGGCCATTGAGCTTCACACATAGGTCAACATGTTTTGATATCACGAAGAATGTAGGTTTTAACATAAAATCAACTGACAACATAGAAAATAGTCAAACTTCTTATAAACACATGTAGAGTCTCTTCAATATGCAACTCAAAGGCTCACCGATTTTGTTAAGTGATATCAACAAGAGAGGTGATTTTCACACTCATTTTAACTTCTCACACGTGTTTCTTATTTTATGACCATTATATTAAATAAATCAAACAAAATTAATGAACAAAATTTATTAGGAGTTTGTGAAAAACTAAACTTTATCATTTTCACATCAACAATTATAGGGAAGAAAAAGGAGGTGAAGGCTAAGCTGATCAAATCCAAGTTGATGGTCTAAATAGAAATTGACCTGGTTTTATTAGAGCAGAAGCGCGTCTACTTAATAATAGTTATGACTTTCACAGCTTTGACCTTATGAATCTTCAACATGAACTCATTAGTAACTATTATAGACTATATTATATGGACTTGGACTTGGATTTTTTTATTTATCTATTTTATTAATCTGAACAAGAACAGAAGGCCTTGGCCATTGGCGTCGCGTTGGACTTGAAACTTGCACTGACAGCACTCGCTCTTGACAATGTCAAAACAAATTACACCGTTTTTCTTCTTTGCCAAGCAATTTAGACTCGAAAAGCAGTTTATCCATCGAAAACACTTGTCTCATAAGCCACAACATATATAACGAGAAGGTTAAATTTCACAAAATTACTTAAACTATTGTCAAACTACAATTTCATACTTTATATTTGAAAAATTACAATGTCATATTTTATTTTACGAATTTGTTTCAATATCGTTAGTTTTTCTATCAAATTCTCTGTTAAATGTTGACGTGGTTCGAGACGGGATTCACTCTCTAACTTAACTGGATTGAAAAATTAATTAAATATTAAAAAAATTCAAAATAAAATCATTTAAATTTTTTTTAATGTGGGACCCACCCATACAACCCCATCACGGTCACGCCCACACTTCTTCCCCAGTCTGCCCGACGACATCGACCTCACCCAATATCCGGGCACCCCGACTTCACCAGCTGCCTCTACCACACCCACCTCGACCTCGTCCTCTTCTCCCTCACCTGGTCCCGCTCCTTCCTCGAAGAAAACCCACCTTAGGATTCCAATTGAATTTTCAAAAGGAAGCAGCTTTTGGTACCAAAAGCAGAATTAGACGAAGAAAGGAAGCAAAGTTACTTGAAAGCCAAAAGCCGCTGTTGAAAAAAGTTGGTGGCTCAGTGAAGCATTCAAACAATTTTCCAGGTTAAAACCCACCCAAAAGAAACTCATTTTTCACAAAACGTCAACAAAGAGAATTATTCTTGGAAAAAAGCAAAAAATTAAACGACCCCAAGAAAGAGTGAAAATTAAATGAAAGAGGATCAAACCCTAAAACCCAGATCCCCAAAATTCCAAAGGAACCAACTTTTTGCATTCCCAAACGCACAAATATTGGAAATTTCTATCAAGAATCAAAGCCTTTCACCGCACCACAATTAATTGCCATACCAAATGCTTGAGCTCTCTATCTCATCACTTTCTCTCTCTCTCTCTCTAACTTTAACTCAATCTACAAACTTCCACACCAATAATCAGGTAGGCTAGATTTTTAGCTGTGTTGAATTCAAATTGAATGTTGGGGTAGAGCTTCTTGGAGCCGTGCTTCTTCCAGAAGAGAAAGGGCTTGATGTGGAGGTGGAAGCAAGGGAAGAAGAGCAGGTAAGGGAGGGGGGTCGAAGGAGTGGCAGAGGAGGTTGAAATCAAGGGAGCGGCCGAGTAAGGAGCGGGACCAGGTGAGGGAGAAAAGGGCGAGGTCAGTGTGGTGAGGTTGGGGTGCCCGGAGTGGGCGATGTCGTTGGGTGGACCGGGGAAGAAGGGTCAGGGTGATGGGTTGTTATGGGTGGGTTCCACATTACTTTATAAAAATATTTAAATGATTTTAGTTTTGATTTTTTTTAATATCTAACAAACGTTTGCCTACACATTTTTTGTGTATGAACACATTTTTTAGAAAATGAGAAGGAGAGAGGGAGAGAGAGAATGTGGGGAAAGTGAGAGGTTTTTGTTTTTAGTTTTTATTATTATTATTTTTTAAATATTGGAGGCTTTTTAACATCACCTGTAAGTAAGACTTCAATAAAAAACAATAAAATTTGAATCTATGAAATTACATTATTGCTCATCAATTGTTTTGGTGTGATAGAAGACTAAGTAGTCTTTTCACTCACTTTGAGTTGACAAATAGGGTTTCATTAATTAATAGAGATTAATTTTTTAATGGGAAAATTTAAAAGATGTCCAATTTTATAGCCCATATTTTAAAATAAGTCCAATTTTTAGTCCAATTGGACCCATATCAAAAGACCCCTTTTTTAATCCAATTGAGCTGAGGAATGGGTCCGTCTCAAGCCACGTCAAAATTTAATAGAGAAATTAACATAAAAACTAACGGATGTTTGACATTGCAACAAATTCGTAAATGAAGTATGACATTGTAATTTTAAAAACATGAGGTATGAAATTGTGGTTTGATGCATAATTGAGATAATTTTATGTAATTTACTCTGAGAAGAATGAATAGACACAAATTAAAGTTTCATGTCCGTGTGAACAATATTATTTTTGGTACAAACAAATCACTAATATTATAGTTCAAACTATTACATACCAAAGCTACATATAAGACCCATCTATATATGTTGACATGTGGAACATGAAAGAGAAATCTTACACGACATGGTATAACACAACTAAGCCATACATAGAGTAAGTGATACCTACGTGGCCATCAAGTTCCACATCGCTTGGATGACGGAAGGTGATGTGCTTTATATGTGCACATCCCATCTCTCTAATGAAAATGTCACATTCCATCCTAAATTTAATCATAATTTACTGCCTTGATGCTAGGAAATTACGAAAATCCATCTAACAAGCTAAGTGGAAATCCTACACGTAAATTCTACGTGGACATTTGAGTCATTGTCAGTCTTTGTTTCTTTTCTCGATCTTCTAGGTAGTATGTGTCCTCACGAATACGTGAACGCTAACAAGGCGTAAATCGGCCAATTCCGCACATTTCCAATGAGGGCCAAAATAGTAATTTTATACTTTCAATAATCCATTACTTGTTTATTGAGACAACATGAGGTTGTCGGTATTACGAGATGCAGCCTGTAATATCAATGGGTTATTCGTTGGGATTGTTAAGCAAGTGGGCAAGTAGGACCGTCCCCGTTAGTATTTTATTAATTAGGCCTCGTGCCTAATTAATTATCGTTTGGGCTTGACCCAAAGACACACACACTCATATTCTCGTACTACTCGTCACCATGATTGCGTGGACGCAAGCCAAACAGAATCCAGAGCTACGACGAAGATTCTATGGAACTACGAAGTTGAATGGCATTTTAGTAATCTCACTATTTCAGATATTTTCCCCTCTATTATTTTAATATTAGTTTTGTTGAATGTGTATCCTGTGGGACCTACCCACGTGACCCACTTGTCTGCCTCACCCTTCCCTTTACAAACTCTTCATCACTATCCCTCTATATCTCCCTCAGACTTTTCTATCTCTACTTCCCTTGTCCTTCTCTCTATCAACCTAAATGTAGAAAACACAGGCGGTGCTTTGCCACCGTTTCCGTCTAAACCCTTTAAACCCTGCCACCAGCCTCGTTGTGAGGTCTTTACCACCCTCCCCTAATCAGTTCAAGACACCTAGATGATACATCTGAGGCCTTGAACTACGTAGTGGCTTCTACCACTGATCATTTCAACTTGAGAGTTTTTCGACAAAATTTCGTCGTTACAAGCAAAAAGAACACCACTGGAAACTCCCCCTCCCCCCTAGTTTTTTGGGTGAGGCATTGAGACGCTCAAGCTATTTCAAGTCATCTCAGGCCACCAACTGCCCACATGATAGGTATAATCTCGTTCTTTATTATTTGAGCTGCAATTTGGCATCTTGTTTATTGAAAATGGTTAAGCTTTGACCACAAAATGGAGCCTTGGAACTTTGGCCAGGTTCCAGCCACCCATATACTTCGCAAAGAAGGTGAGTTCAGCCGTACTTGCAAGTTCATAGGTGCGCCTGGGATATGCAGTGCTAGGCACGTGGAGCACATATGCCTCATGCTAAAGGTACTGCGCTTCGCTGCCATCCACGACAGTTTGCTGCCAAACTCTGACGACTCAAAATTGGCGTGTGTAGTCTTGGGCCACTGCCCTGTGGCGGCACGTGAAGAAACTCGAGGTCACTCCTTTGTTTTCTCGAGCTATAGAAACTGAATATCGTCCATTTTCTCAAATTCCACCATTTTAATATAGTTTCTTCAATAGTTGTACTTTGTACAAATACACAAATTTATGTTAGTGTGTGGTATTTACATTAGTGGTTTCATATTTAGGTAAAACGAGTTTCAGGGACCTTTGACACGTGTATGGGGGTTTCAACTTGACGACATGACTATGAGTGGGTATTTTAGTTTTTATCGTATCATATATATAGTTTTTGCATAACTATTATGGCATGCCATGTTTGGGTTACAAATGAACTTTTCATACACTTTATGTTTATTATATTATTTTAAACATAAACCTGTGGAATGACATTCTTATATCATATATGCTCTTTATATTGTGTTTGCACAGGTGTCTATTAGTTATTGTACTGGTCTGGGCTTATGAGCCATGTGTATTTCACATGCCCCATTTACATTCATTTTGGATCTAGAGTTAGTTGTCAGCCTGTCCTTAGTTATAGTACTGCAACTTCACGTGTAGTAGTACTAGAATGTAAAACCTACACCCAACTTGTTCCATTGTCAAGATACCTTTGCAATGGCCTTGTGTTCCATCATTAGATAATGAGCCTCGATTTATTTGTGACTGTGATTTGAGATTGATGAGATATATGTTTATATGTACCCTATACCTTTTGACACACTGTCAGCACAACTATACTCTATACTAGTATTATAATACTTTTGAAACCATATACTTGTTTTACAGCGAGGGGTTACACTTTTCGAAAAGGTTCTTACAAAATCATTATTTTTAGGCCTACTCACCTTTGTTTTTCACCTATCCGGGATTTTAATGGCAGAGCTCTTGTGATGACAAAGATTATTGGCAAAAGCTGACATGTAGGAAGATTCCTCATTTCAGTCTAAATGTTCTTACTTTATCTTTTACTGCAATTCTCTTACTCTGACAGCACTTGTGTGATAATAGTTCAACCCCGCTGACATGCACACTTAAGAATTAGTTACTACGTTTCAGGTGTTGGCCAACACATCTCGATTCGGATGTCCAGTTGGAAATTCAGGGTCGGAGTGTGTCACAAAACGTGTCACATTCTAATTTCAAAATACGCCTAAAATCGACATATAGCAACAAAAAGTAGCAATACAATAATACACAATATACATCAGATATTCAGCTTACATGAAGTTACAGTAAAGGGTAACAAACCCTAATTTCAAGTTCATTATCCATAAACCACTTGAAATTATCTTCTCTAACCACTACTTATACTATGCATAAAACAACCTTATACTATGGGAATGGTGAGGCAAAACAACTAGGATGTAGGGTTTCAGATGCACTCAATGGAACCGAACAAAATGTCAAACAACCCTACACCGTGGGAATGGTGCACCGAACAAAGAAAATAAGATGTAGGGCTTCAAATGCACTCAATAGAACTAAACAAAATGTATGGATTCAGATGCACTCAATGACGTCCATACATAAATTATTAACAGGATTCCATACACTATAACAAGCCAATTTCATATGCAAAATATATAGTTATCACATAATATTAAATTCACTCACCTGCAGTTCTATGCACTTCCAGAATTAATACAATTGAATCATTATGTAAAATGATGTGCACATCACTGTGATGTCACATGTTCCAGATGAACTAACAATTCTCTTATAGAACTTGCATCGACCCCAAAAGTGGCAGGAATACGATCAAAACCACCGACAAATTAAGTCGCGGTGCCCAAAACTTTTGAGGCTCGCCGCATCGCCGTTGGAGGTTTGGCAGTCTATCTGAATGGTAGGTATTACTTACAGGGAGGAATGCTACAAAACCCAAGTGGTGGGCCACCGAGATCGTTGCCGAAAATCGTTATCTCAAAACCTACGGTATTGGGGTTGAACTGAGAGTTTCTATGACTAAATTTGAAAACTCTGGTGGCCTCAAGGCCAAACCGACACCACTAGGATGTCGGGCTTCTCGAGGTCTTTTGTGGACACCAGAGTTACCGAACGATAGCTAGATGAGGGAGATATGTTTGGGTCAAAATTTGGATCACAATCGGGTCGGGTTGACCTAATATCTCCAAAATGGGCCTCCAAAGCTAAGGTTTCTATTTTGGAAAAGTCAGGGTTCTTTGAAATTTCTGAGGTCCAAATTCTGTTGATAGCATATGGCAAAAAGGCCAAAATGTTGTTTGACTTCAAATGCTTCTAACTTCTTCGTTTTAACATGGAATTGGGTGTTGTTTGCACATGCTTTAGACCTAGCAAAGATTAGATGATGAGGTTGTTGGAGTTATGCCCTAAAAGCCATTTTATAAAATATTGGATATTATGTAATAACTTCACATTAATTAATTAATAAAAGGAAAAATTTTATTCATTCATGAGTTTGACTTTATATTATAGTGATAATATGCTATGAATGAGTCCATGGGAAACCTGGCATAATCGATTGCCCATATGGGGTTATGGTATTTCAATTCGCATAATTGAAGATAGGAATATGTATTTTGGGTTAGTCTCGCATTAGTTCTTCAAGGCTTTCATCCGTTTCTCGATGTCCATGAAGTTTGCTTCGTTTTCTGGCCGAGACGCTGTGTAGGTCTTCTGCAATTTGTCACAGATATGCTGATCTTCAGCAACGTTCCTTAAATCTGATCCATGATTGAAGGGGTTCCATTACAGATATGGTTGAGGTAGAGTTATTTGGCTAAGGGAATATGAGATCACTTTTAATGAAAATGCCAAGTGTTATAACCAAATTAGCATAACGCCGTGAAGGGTTGAGATGCACAATCTCAATTACCTATACAACAACAAACAACTGTAAGTAACCTAAGGATCAGTGGGGTGCCGACTAAAGGTTCTCTGACAAACAGGTTAGTAAGAAATATTTGAGACTCAAACAGTAGGCAAGAAAATAAGTACACAGTAATTGCGTTGTCCAAGATGAACCTTAGAAGGGTGTATTTATACCAGTTCAGATAGAGTCCTTTTAGGATATAGAGTTCATATTAAACTAGGAGAATCCCAGACGATATATATAGGAGTATGATTACTTGCGACGGACGCCAAAACCTTAGATTGTAGGAATCTCCAAGAATATAGGAAACCTGGCGATTCCATATCGTATTAGGTTTTTGTATCTTGCGGAACGAATTTTGAGTTTCACGAGTAAAGTGGTGACTTTTGAGTTATAAGGGGCAAAGTGAGATCAAAATGGAGTTACATAGGAAGTAGCTAAAAATAAGCCTTTTAAAAATGGGAATCCAGGTATAAAAGGGGGTTTGACCACTTATACTATCCACACAGTTCAGTAATTACAAGTTAATTGTGATAGGTGGATGAGGATCCTCTCCGGGTCCTCACATCCTATTTGTTCATCATACATTGTGTGGTTAGCTTTCGTTAGATATTAAATAAAAAAATTAAAATGATTTATAGTCGCACGATGTACGATGAACGGATATGATGTGAGAATCTAAATGAGATTCAAATCTGGTGGATAGAGGGGGCACCACACACCGCACCATGCTCGCCCACCCACCAACCAACATCCATCTTCAATATATGAGTGAATAAAACAAAATCTGGTTTTACGGCCTTAACAGACAATCAGATGTAGCTGATTACTAACACACACACATCATAAATAACAATTTTAAGGAAAGATCTCCATTTTTTCTGTTTAAAATGGAGATTAGTTATGGAGCCAAAACCTCATCGAACTCCAACGATCAGGACATTTTATTTTTTAGGTTACATTTCATAAATCATCCTTGCAAAATATTAGTCAAATTAGAAACATTTGAGGTTCGTCATTTTGTTAAAAAGAAATTGACGAACACTATTATCTAAGAAACATTGAGTTTCGTTGAGACAATTAAATAAGCAAATGGTTTCGGACTGAATTGAATTTTTGTAAGGATGTCTTATGAATCAAAACTTACAAAATAGACGTTTCGGATTGCTGAAGTTCGATATGGAGTAGGTCTCACAACTAATCTCAATTTTTTGAAAAGAAAAAAAATCTCTTCCCTTAAAAGGGTGCACAGAGATATGTCTACATCGAATGATACATGGCACATACATGGTAGTTATATTAAAACAACACTAGGCCAAACTTTGCTTGTCGATCCATCCGACAACGACGTGTTTTGACATTTTCATACTTTGGCTAGTTTACAAATGAACGAATGGCAATGGCATGGGTTCCTGGGAATGGCTTCCATCCACGTATATATTACAACACAGTAGAGTATACCTTTGGGTCTCTTTCAATCTTACTCCGTCCACTCTAGACTCTCATGGAAAAATCTTTCCGGCTCATGTTATATTGATTCATTTTCTTAAATACAAGGGATATTAGAAGTGTGACAGCCCGTCCCAAAATATGGAATATTGTATCCTCGATAGCGTGGAATGATGGTTTTGCCCTTGAACGTTGTGTTGTGATTGTGTAATTGGGCTAAGAGAATTGGACCAATAATTTTAATTCCAAGTTCTTTGGGCCCAATTTAAATTTAAGGTTATTTTTGGTGTTGTATGGCTGCAATCTGGACCACACACATACACCTACATGTGCACACCTTCCCGTTCATTCACTCACTCTCTCTCGAACCCTCTCCTATTTTCCGTACGACTGGAAATTAGACCCAAAACCCTTCAAACTGTCACAAATCGAGATGGTGGTTGGTGTTTTTGGACTCCTTGCAAGCTCAGGAGTCGAAGCATACCCTTAGTTTGATGTGGGGACCTCGGGATCTCGAGATACCCGAGCTTCGGCAAGGGGTGAAATTTGCTCTGTGGTGATCGCGAGGATTTCATGAAGTTTTAAAACTCTAGGAGGTCTTAGAACTTCTTCACGAAGCTTAAGGAGGAGTTTTGGAGTGATTTGGACTTCGAAATACTCAAGTTCGTGGATTTGCAGAGGTGGCCGGATTATTGAGATTTTTCTGGGGAGATTCCGTTGGGTTTAGGTCCTAAAAGTGGTAAGAATGTGTTCTTCTTAGCCTAAGCTTCAAATTGGTATAAATTTCGTGAAATTTGGTTGAAAAATGAGAAAGATATGAAGGTTTTAAGTTTTTTCAGAATCCGGCAAAAATTCAAG
>JAOTRO020190173.1:0-10620 GCA_028566515.2 Pyracantha coccinea | reverse complement strand
ACGATGATCTAGAATGATTTGAGACCCAATTGACTAAAAGTCAACCGCCGGTCAAAAAGGTCGATGGTAGGGTCCACAACCCCGCATAATCCGATCCGGAAGATCTGCATATCAGATTTCCAATCCGTAACTTCCCAAGATCCACATTATGCCTATAAAACAACATCCTATAATTTCAGGATGATCCGACGGTCGGATCTCTGCCAATTGCCAAAATCGAGAGGCGCTCAACATTTTAATTAATGAACTTCCAAATCTAATTCAGGAAGATTCATACGTTAGATTCCCGATCTGTCAGTTCCTAATATCTTCAAATATTACGTACTATCACTTACCAAAGTTTGGTGACGATCCAACGGTCGGATCGTCGATTCACATTTTCACTTAACCACGTCTCGTTATGAAATTAAGTTCAAATGATCAACATCCGTCATTCAGTTATCAAAACTGAAATCAGAGCCTCAAATATAGCCTAAAGATAACATCAACGGCCCCCTGGCCACTCGCCGCCGCACGCGTCTCCGTGGGTGGCGGTCGGCTTCCCCGGCTCGCCGGAAAATTCAACTATTTCCAAAAATTACCAAAATTTGCAGATTTGAAGATCTCAACAAGAGGAACAACTTTCATACCTGTTACCAAGGTCAATTCGCCCTCGAAGAGCCTCAATTTCACCAAACCCTTACGAAACCCTTGAAATTGGGTGTCCTCGATCCGACTCCTAAACAACTCCGCTGCTCCCAAACTTGTTTGGGCTTTGTTCCTAGTCTCTAGAGAAGTATTTTGGTGGTGGTAATTGGTTGAGTTACCTTCACAATTGATGGATCGCCGCCACGAACCCCGTCGCACCCACCGGTGCATTTCTTCCCAAATTCGAATCCAATTTCCTCAAATTTAATGTGGAAAGGGTAGAGGAATGGTCTATATGATGATTAGGAGGGGTAGATCGGCCCAATTCGTCGGGAAAATGACGAAATTGGCTGGAGAATCCCACCGGCTACAACCGGGTCGCGGGTAGCACGGGTCGGGGTGCTTTGCTGCCCTTCCTTTTCTCTCCTTTCTCTCCCCTCTCTTCCTCCTGATTGGGCACCCCCTCATCTCTCATTTCCTAACTGGGCAGTGCCCACACTCCCTCAGCTTCTTTCCTTTGAATCTCCACCATCCATTAATTTTTCCTTTTTATCTCAGCCACACATGTGGCACTCCAGATTTTCTGGAGTCTTCCCAAATAAATGGTAAAATGTCTATTTTGCCCTCAACTTTGTTCATTAATAACTTCTTCGTTATAACTCCAAATCGAAATCCGTCTGCTCCCACGGGTCCGTAGCGACGAATACTACAAGGATGTACCAAGAAAATTATTCCTATGTGACACGACAAGGCGATTAATAAAAACCAACGTATATGCCTCAAAGGGCATTCTAGTAAATTCACCTTTTAAAATTTATTAAAACTTATAATTTAGGGACGGGTTGTCACAACTTTCATGAAGGGGTCAGCTTCGAAATCCAACGCTATAATCCATAAACCTTGAATTTATATTTAACCATCGATTGTCATTTACACTTTATTCTTCTTACTGAATTTCATTTTTAAAATTTTCTTTTTTGAAAACATAAGCATCTGGTGGATGTAAGAAGATGAACGGTTTAGATCTTTGATATCACGTTTCGATATTTATGATTAACTGAAATATAAGTCGATGTCATATAGTTTGCAGAAACTTTATAAACATCAAGCAATATTTTCACTAACCGTAAAACTCTGAATATAATATCAACAATCCAAACCGTTCATCTTCTTGCATCCTCTAATAGATCATGTTTTCAAAGATGAAAATCTGAAGAAAAAAAAAAACAAAATTTGATGAGAACAATGAAGCGTAAATGTAAACAACAATCAACGGTTAAATTTTGATCTATGATTTATATGATTATAGTGGCGAATTTTGAAGTTAAGCTCTTCATGAAAGTTGTAAAGCTTGTCATTACGAGCGTTTATATATTTTTCTATATTTTTTTACACTTCTACATTAATTAAAAAACTATTAAAGACTTTAGGTAAGCGAAAATATACTTAAAAGAAAAATGCGTTTTTATGTTTTGGATGTGATAATATGGTATGTATATACTTATTTAGTATTATGTTTTTCATTTGATTATTTATTGGTTAAAAATAGATTTTCTTAAAGGGTAACGGATCATGTCATATTACCTGTTAATATTATCGGGTCGGATCATTTTACCAGTTTATTTTAACGGGTGTTACACGACGCAACCCGTTAAGATATCTGGCATGACACGAAAACAACACAACATAAAAAACACAACACGAATATCAGGTCTACACATACCAATAAAGAGGAGGAGAGAGAAAAGAGAGAGGCGGCAGGTTTGAAACAACCCATTTTTTTGGTATTTTTTGCGCATGTGGCTACAAAGCAGGCAGCCAACCAAGTGGGAACCCAAGACAGAATCATTTGTATTTTTGTTAATATTTTATTATTTATTTTTATCCTAATCACTAAATAAAGTCATTAAAGTATTTTTTTTTAAGATTCAAGTTTTAAGATTCAAAGTTTCGAAATTCTTTTAATTAGTTTTTCTAAAAAATAAAAAATAAGACATTAAAGCAGGGATAAAATTAATAATAGAAAAGTGATCTAAAACCTCATTTTAGTGTGTGTGTGTGTGTCTCCAATTAAAAAAATGAACAAATTGGGTGAATGTGAAAAATAATCTCAAGTCCGAAGATTAAGAAATTTTGTAAGGGTTTATAAGAAGTTGCACACTCTCTGTAATGAGTTTAATGACAATTGGTTTTCAGGTGAAATATTAACTTTCTTCATCAATCGTTCATGTGTTATGCTTCAATTTTGCCGCATGTGAGGAGCGTTTGAAGATGTAAAGAATTGTCTCATATCAGAAAGTTAAAAAACCTTGTAAAGATTTATAAGCAGCTGATTCAATCCTCCTATTACTAATTAATTTTGAGGTGAAATCTCAACTTCTTCCATTAACGCAACACAATTTTCTTAGCCGAACTAGGCTAATTAAGTATAGCGCTTTACCTTAGGCATGGATCAGCCATGACAAAGCATTTAATCTTTCAACCATGTCAGACTTTCAGTTGGCACTTTTCCTTTCATGCATGAATTTCTCACGGACGTTCAACTTCCTTATCTGCCTTAGGTGCCTAGGTGGCACATGACAGTTGAAACAAGATAACAATAACGTCCATTTCTTGACTCAGAAAGCAATACGTATTAGTCTGCATAAAAATTTACTGTATATGTCTAAACCATATGATGAGTTATTAATGAATTCACTCTGTTTTGTTTTACTTGTTAAAAAGAAAGAACATAAATTGCTTCTCAAATCTAAGCTTTGCTTTATGAATTGTGATCAAGGGACAATATCTTATCTGATGATGAAAGACTTACCTTTTGGTCTGCAAATGTTTCATGTATTACTCCTTAAATTAAATGAACTAGATTCTCATGGTTTCTGGTATTTCTAGATTTTGGTGCGATCACAATCTATCAACTTCGAGGAATGGCTAAATTATGCAGCAGTGTAATGGTTTTTCATGGATAGTACATGTTTAAGAACATGGAATAAGAATTAAAACATCTTGGTTTTTGGATTCTTTGCTTTTATATTGACACATCTGGACTCGAAAATTGGTGAGCTCTCCCTGAAAATCCATAACTAATTACTTAAAAATCAGACCAACTAGGGTGCTAGTTATCTGATTCTCTTTCCTTACTTTCCTTGTATTTCTAGGTTCTCCAATTTCTTACTTCCCCCATTTTTTTTAAGTAAACATGCCATAACTTCATTCAACAAGGGTGGAGAAACTGATTGTACTTGACCACATGACCCTGTGGTAAGTTTATTGAATACTATCCTTTCCGCACGTGGTCACACGGATAAGGGAAGTCTTTTTTTTAATCATGACCGTTACGCACCCCTTAAGATGTGTTGCGTTAAGACGTAGTCATATCGGTTAGAGCAACGTGCTTAGGCGCAACCATACTGGTTAGAGCAACATGTTCTCTCATATACACTTAAGTTTGAATTCCGCTCTTCATAATTTGGATTAGATTACTAATTACAACCGCTCGAATACAAGGATTTTGATTAAAAAAATTTATGGTTAGTTTGTTTGCTGTAAAAGTAATCTTTTCAACTATTTTATTTTGTCGTTAATTATAAAGAGATACAACTTACCAAAATCAAAGAAATGCTAGCCAAACGATTGATATATAGTAGTGTCAAGATACCACTAATCAAGGTGCATTAGCTGAACTGGGTCTATTTTTTGACCTAATCACTAATTAGAACAGCAAACCATATATTTGATTGACAGTGAGAGATTGAGAGATTAATGTTTTGGGATCAGACAGAATCCCTTTAACTACGGTGAGTTTTTCTTAGTGAGACAAAGAATGTTATTATAATGCAGTTGGTAATTCTTTTTTGTAATTTTTTGATCAAATCCAAATGTGGTTAATTTTAAGAAGGTTTTAAATGTGCCTTATACTCTTCCTACCTTTTGCTGCCTCTTCATTTTTTACCCTTTTTGTGTCTCTGCATTTCCCTCTTCTATTTAATATTCTGCAAGTCTGTTTCTCTTATTTTGTGTCTGTGTGCACAGAGAGAGAGAGAGAGAGAGAGAGAGAGAGAGAGAGAGAGAGATAGGGAGGGAGCATGGTTTACATTTCGAGTGATCAAAATGTGAGTGATTTTATTCAAAGTTTACAATGATTTCAGGTCCTTTTCATCTGGTTGCATGTTTATTAGGGTTTTTACATATTTCTGAACCTCAATCTCTTTTGATGTCTGACAGAGCGTTGATGAACTGAAACACAAGCTTCTCTGCAAAATATACGAACTAGATACAGTGAAAATGATGGCGAAAGAGGAGGTGAGCAAGAACGAAGAAATCATGAAGCAGTTATTTCAACTCTGGCAGATTACTTGCCAAGAAAGAGATGAAGCAAGAACCCAGTTGCAGAAACTTGTGAATAAGTTAGTGCCATCATCCATACCAGATGATCAAACTTCAATCCTCTCACCACAACTCAATATCGAAAACCCGATCCCCCAAAAAACCCTATACTCTCTTATGCTCAAGGAATCAGATAGTAATTTTGTGCCCTCCCAATCTTACAACTTTCATGCCTTTGGTTCATATCCCACAAACAGCAACTTGGGTTCTCCTATCTCCTTCCCAGGCCTGCAGCCTAATCCAAACTTTCCGGATTCGAACAACTTGGGGTTTACGAAAAATGTTGTTCCCGTGGGTTCGAAGATCGATTTTGGTTCAGTTCTTATTGACAACATTGCTAGAGTGAGGCCACTGCCCAAAAAAGGAAGACTAATGCAGGCTGTGATGGAAACTGGCCCCTTACTTCAAACACTTCTTGTTGCACCTCTTCCCAAGTGGAGAAACCCTCCTCCTCTCCCCTCTTTTAAGAATCCGCCTGCGCTCGTTAATGGAGGTGATCATTGTGCCTCATTGGTAGACCAGAAAGAGGAGTTTGATTCGTTTCTTACGGCGCGGATTTCGTCAAGTGGGTCTGCTTCATTCCTTGAGAGTTCACCTGGATTTTCTCAGATACCATCTTCATCTGTGTTGAATTTCGCTCGTGGTTCGGCATGTTTGAGCAATGGGATGGAATTGCAATTTGGGACCAACAATGCGGATGCCATGCAGTTTCAGGTTGCAACTGGTAAAAGAAGAAGGTTTTGATAATGAAGTGGTAGGAGACTATAATCTTTTTTGTAGATGGACTTTTGTCACTAGTGTAAATGAATTTCTGAATAAAGTAATGGTTTGGAGACTGGTGTAAATCAAATCTTGGTTTCTGAATAAAATAAATTACTGTGTAGCTTTTTGGATTTGGTTTGAATTCCGGTACTATCAGTTATTGACTTTTTTTTTACAGTTAATTGAAGTGTTTGTATTTAGTCGTTATATTTAGTAATATATGTCATACATTAAGGTAGTTTAATATTTTCAATTAATTATGTACCAAAAGTAATTTTTTTTCAAGGGGTAATCAATTTCCATTTAGTTTGAAAATAAAAATCTTTTAATGGGAATCATTAGGTTTAAAACATTGGACTTTCCTTTCTTCTTTTTTTTTTTTTTTTGTGATTCACTTATAATGTCTCGAAGGAAAACCATGTAATTTCTTCTACGCTGCATTACAAGTAGGAAAATTTTCATGTCTCTTAATAATTTCTGTTTGACTCATCATGTGTGTAATATTCACAATCAATCTCACTAATCCCTTGAGTGTTATAGAGATAAATTATTTGGTCTTGACACCCATATAACATCAGTCGTCCAACCCTCCTCACAAAAAAGGGACCCTCCTTTTGTTTTAGTTTGGTACCCTTTACATTAATAAATTTTAAGATACGAATGATGGACAATATGTTTATGTGGCCACACGCACAAAATAGGATATCCGCTACCATTTTCAACACCCAAGCCCATGTGTAATCCCACTAGTAGTCTAATATGATGCTGCAAATACATATTGCCATGCAAAAAAAAAAAAAATTATACGGATGTCCGCACACAAGAATTTCTTGAGTGAAAGAGGCACACTTGCTATTCATTAATGTTATGTTTTTAAGTGTTGCACCACAATTAGGCCAAAAATTGCACCGAACCGGCCAATTTTTGACGCGTTCAAACGCATGAAGTTACATTTCTGAGGCTACCAAGCATGTCCTTCCCGCATGGCTATTTGATCCCCAAAATTACCCGCCAAAACACAAACACATGAAAACACTAATTTGCAAGTCCCCTTTCTCTCACTTGATACCGAGGAAATCTCACACTTCAGCTTGCTCCCTTCTTACTGAAACCCAGAAAGCACATACCCCTTCTCTGCAGGCAAGAAACTCGGATGCATTCTGGCATGCACGCCAACTGTTCGACGAAACGCCTGACTTGAGCGTGGTATCGGCCACAACAATAATAGGCCAATTTGCTCGGCAGCACCGTCATGAAGAAGCTATTTATCTCTTTTCTAGAATGCTTGTTTTGAATATCAGACCCAACGAATTCACATTCGGCACTGTCATTCACTCGTCAACAGCACTCGGAGACCTATCAATAGGCAAGCAGCTTCATGCCTGTGCAACAAAAACGGGTTTGCGTTCGAACGTCTATGTGGGGAGTGCAATTTTGGATCTTTATGCCAAGTTGAGCGTTACCCAAGATGCTCAAAGAGCTTTCAAAGATACCCAGTACCCGAATGTGGTTTCTTACACGACGTTGATATGCGCATACCTGAAAAAGGAGAAGCTTGAAGATGCCCTGCTTCTTTTCCGAGAGATGCCGGAGAGGAATGTTGTTTCGTGGAATGCAATGATTGGAGGGTACAGCCAAACAGGCCACAATGAAGAGGCTGTAAATCTTTTCGCCGAGATGCTTAGGGATGGATTGGTGCCTACCCATTCTACTTTTCCATGTGCCATCATTGCAGCTGCCAACATAGCAGCACTAGGAATGGGCAGGAGCTTTCATGCCTGTGCTGTCAAGTTCTTGGGTAAGCTTGATGTTTTCATTGGCAATTCATTAATAAGCTTTTATGCAAAATGTGGAAGCATGGAAGATAGTCTCTTAGTTTTCAATAAGCTTGAGGGAAGAAACATTGTTTCTTGGAATGCTGTGATATGTGGTTATGCTCAAAATGGTAAAGGAGAGGAAGCCATTGGATTTTTCAAAAGAATGAGGGTTTCTGGTTGCAGACCGAATAGCGTTACACTTCTTGGCTTATTGTGGGCTTGTAATCATGCTGGTCTTGTCGATGAAGGTTACTCATATTTCAATCAGGCAAGAACTGAGGACTCTAGCATTCTAAAGCCGGAGCACTATGCTTGTATGGTTGATTTACTCTCGCGCTCGGGGTGTTTCACACAAGCTGAGGAGTTCATCTGCAATCTACCTTTTGAACCGGGTATTGGGTTTTGGAAGGCGTTGCTTGGTGGCTGCCAAATCCACTCAAATACGGAATTGGGGGAGTTTGCAACTAGGAAAATCCTGGATTTGGATCCGGAAGATGTGTCATCATATGTTATGGTATCCAATGCACATTCTGCAGCTGGGAGATGGCAGAGTGTCTCAACAATACGAAGAGTAATGAAAGATAAAGGACTAAAGAGGGTTCCAGGCTGCAGTTGGATAGAAGTCAGGAACAAAGTTCATGTATTTGTTACTGGGGATAAGAATCATCCCCAATTGAATGAAATTTTTACTATGTTAAAAATTTTGTACAGAGCATTTAAGGGAGAATAAATCCAGGTAAGTAGACAGGCTCCAGCATCTCCAACCAATATGTCAAATTGCCACAATGCTTCTAAGCTCTTGCAATGAAACAATATATTGATAGATCCAACTCATCATTGAAGATGCTCAACACTGCTTTCATGTTTTGGTTTTTGAATCCAAGCATGTGTGTCGCCGGATACCAACAACTCGCGGTTGAGAGTGACTCGAAGGTGCTGGTCGATATATTGAAGCAAGCACGGATTCCAGATGGCACTATCGGATGTATTGTGTATGACATTCAACTTTTGGCAATGCGATCTCTACATGTCTATGTCCCGAGAGCGGGTAAACCGTTGGGGGGTTCTTCCTATAGCTGGGGTGTTTATCATGTGCCGGATTGGCTTTGCAATTTCTTAGCTGAAGATTGCAACGTTGTCTAATTGATGTGAATGTCTATGTAGGTACATGAAGAAGCTTTGAGGTCACCAATTGAAGGCTATAGGTTTGTTCAAAAAAGGAAAAAAGTTTTTATCACAAATAGTCATTGAAATTGACCCATCCAATTAATGTGGTCCATCGGTTAAAAATTGAAAATCGATCAATGTGGTCCAATTAAGATGGTCTATGAAATTGAAAATCGATCAATGTAGTCCCTGAAATGAGTTTCGCAAATCAATGTGGTCCATCGGTTAAAAATTTATTAAAAATTCAGTTATGTGCTGATGTGATATATAACTGGATTCCACAAGCATAATTAACTATTGTTATAAGAATTAAAAATATTTAATTAATAAAAAACAAAATTTCTTTTTGTGCAATTAAAAACTAAAAAGAAAAAAAGAAAGCAACCACCACAGCCCCACCCACCTCGTCGCTCATGTAACCTGATGGGTCATCTGTGTGTTTGTGGATTAAATCATAGATTCCATCAACGAACAATTAGAGGCGCCCGCGTTTTGAAAACAACCGTAAAGAAATGCAATCAATGGTTCAAATCAAATCAATAAATCCAATTGTAAATATTGCCAACATGTAAATTACTAGATTCCCATGTTAGACATAATCTTTGAATATTGGTTTTGTAAATTTGGCGATGAGTCCACGGCAAGTCAGATTGTTTAAGGAAAGCTGGGGTGCGTCTCAAATCCGCCATAGATGCAGGGCTTGTCCTTTCAGTTTCTTTGGAGTTTGGGCTCGTGGGTTCTTAATTTTTTTTCATAAGTTGCTTCCCTTTGTCTGGGATTCATGGGTTATGAAGCATAAATTTGTGTGTGTGTGTGTATGTGTGTATTCAGATCTAATGAAAAATGCACGCTAAATGCGAAATGTTCAACAAACTATTCTAATTTGTAAGTTTTAGAAAATCGTCCTTTGTATTTCTGATTCACCTTGAATTTTGGACTGAACACAATTTCTATATTTATGACACAAGATTGCAGTGGCTTTTCTTCTAATGTCCGTCTTGTGTGTGTTCTTGATGAAATGTGCTCAATAATTTATGCACTTGAATCCTTGATGCGGCTGATTTTTGCGAGTGGGTCGGGAAGAAGAAGATGAGCTATACATCTTCTACTTCTGTTTTTCCATTTTTATTTTTCAAGTTTTTTATTATATAAAAACAAAAATTATTATTTTTATTTAAATATATGTAATTCTTATAAAAACATTTAATTAGACTTGTGGGAATTAATTATGTGTCACATCAGCACATAACATAAATTTGACAGATTTTTAATGGAAGGACCACATTGATTTGCAACATCCATTTTCGGGGATTACATTTATCGATTTTCAATTTCAAAGATTATCTTGATTGGATGAGTTAATTTCAAGGATCATTTGTGATCAAAACCAAAGAAAAAAAGGCTTAAGGTAGAATAGTAATAGGAAGATGAAATAATAAGCTGGCTAACGTTTTTAAACTTCATATCATTTACTTCTTACAGGTGTAAACTTTCATATATAAAGGGACTCTTCCAAACGTAGAGATCACCTCTTACTTATCTTAGTAAATAATTGCACCGTGAAGTCACTCAGTGCAAATTTAGCGTAAAATGTTCTCTCATCTTCTTCTATTTTACAACAACTGGAGACACATTGACATGTTTTAGTCAAGAGGTCAAATTGGAAGAATGCATTGCTACATCATCCCTAACTAACATCTTGACACGCGCATGTGATAATTTGCTCATTTACATCTTATTCTTTATTATTTATTTGTAATCTATATTTTTATAAAGGGGAGATGTTTGTCGATTTGCCCCCTGGACTTGTATAGAGATGCCAATTTCCCCAGACAACTGGAATTTTAGCCTATTACCCACCTTA
>JAOTRO020190119.1:0-10624 GCA_028566515.2 Pyracantha coccinea | reverse complement strand
CTTGGATAATGGAGATTTGAAGAGGATCTCAGTTCTCCAAAAAACATTGAATTTAGGATCTTCTCCAAATTTGTTTCATCTGAATCCTTGGGATCATTCAATCTTGTCTGCTCAAGCAAAAATCGAACGGCCTGAAATTAATAATAAAAATTTTGCCTTCGCCTTCTCATGTTCATCTTCTTCCCTCTTCTCTCTTTTTCCTCTCTACCTCCTCAGTCTTTTGTTCTCCATCTCCATCTATTTCTCTCTACAAAATTCGTGATCCATGATTTTTATTATTATTTTGTTTTTTTTGAAGATTCTAAAGCTTCAAAATTGAGGACTTGGAGAATCCGAATGGAACAGATCAAGAGAGGATCCTATTCCAAAATGAAAAAGGTGATCTCAAAAATAAATTTAATAAAGTTGTTAAATCATTTAGTCATAAGAAACTAAATTCAAGTTTCGTCAACAATTGAAAAAGCTCCAGTATTTTTTGTTAATATTCAAGCTTCCAAGTTTAACGCTTTTAAGCTGGTGGTGTTTCTTCTTCTGCACATTCAAATTTTGTAAGCAAAAGCACAAATTCTTTACATCTACGGAGTGTCAACAAAACCACTTCGGACTCAAATTAAAGTGATTTTCTTGCTTAAAAAAAATAAACATTCCAAACAAATACCCAACCAAATGACAATGCAAATACATCCAAGAAAACCAAGAAACAAAAAGCTACTGTTTTACAAGTTATAAGTTGGTACAACCCATATCGGAGGTACAACGGTCTCCCTCATTAGAGTCGCAGCATCTCCGTGGAAAGGATTTTCCAAAAGCCTCCTTTCCTCGACGTTGTAAACACCACAATCATAAGCTCCGGGCAATTTAAGGCCTCTTTCATCGCGAACATCGTCATTAAAGAAGTATACGCAATTTGGTCGATATCCTGACTTTGAAGCACAAACAGATATTGAAGAGTTATAACACACAAACAAGGCAAGGTCACCTAAGGTGTTCTTCTCCGTCCACTCACCCTTGATGATATCTAGTTCAAATACCGAATTTTAGTTTCTGATGACCGTCAAAACCATCCCTGCATATTTGAACCATCAGTATTGTTTTCTCATTACAAACCACAAGATACATCTTGACATGAAAGCCATTGTGCTGCCTTCCACATTCGCGTACAACCACTTTCATATCCGAGATTGACTAAATTGAAAAATTATTGCTAATTGCTAGATTTAGTCCACATTCTCTCTTAGTGTAGATAATATCGTTTGTTAATTTAAAATTTTTGACAAATATTGCAAATTGTCTTATTGTTATAGAGATTGGATTTTTGTTGGATAGTGAGGGGAATATTTGACTTTTGATTCATAAATGGTATTTATGTACAAGAGAATGGGAAATAAATTTTTTGGTGTTGTGTGTTTGGAACTGAGATCCTCTCCAGATCTCGGTGTCCAGAGCTGAAAGACTCAAAGATTTGAACTATTCATTTTAAATTTTGTAGCTCTCATTACTTCATCTCATTGGTCCACCTTACACAAGTCAAGGACTCGAATCTCTCTTTTTCTCTCTCTAAGAGGAAATAGACTGTTAGAGGACAAAAGGACGCAGTAGAATTTGCAAATTTGGCATCCGAGCTCCAATTTAGGCCCGTGATACCTTTTCGGGAAGGGCAGGACGTCACGAGTCAAACTACCCATTAGTCTGTGACATACGATACATTTTGGTCATCCAGGGTTGTTTCAGGCGCCAAAACAGTGTTTACAATTTTGTAAATTAGAATCGAACTTTTTGGTTTCTGTCCGATTAATGTTTATTTAATGTTGTTTTAATTCCTAGAGTCCTTTGAGCGGTTGTAATATTTTATTCGAATATCAATTGTATAACAACCCTTTGGAATTTCTATCAAAATCTTGGTAACCCTTTTGATTGTTTCATGCTGGTCATCAAAACACATTTGTTAGTTATTACTGCAACTTTTGTTAGGGTTGTTGAAATTGTTTCTTTAACACGTAATGAGATCAATTGTGAGCGTGTATTTTGTACTATAACAAAAAACGAAAGGACTTTGGAGCCGTATGAGAGCGCTTAATCCAGACTTCTGTGTAAAGTAACAAGGTTCTGCACCTCCCCTAACTCAGATGCACGATCCTGAAGAAATATTCGTGGAACTAAATTTTTTTTGTCAAACGTTAAGATATTAGATTAGCTACCAACAGGATTTGAATACACACTGTCACGCAAGAACTTAACACTTTTCCACCATTGTGATAAGGCCACTTGCTCGTGAAACTAAATCAAGTGGTCGAATTCTGCAATTCTAAGTTGGAACGCTTGCTGCACAAAGAAATCTCCAAATTTAACTCATATCTAGCTTCTGTCAGGTAAACAAAGGTTCACACATGCACAGAAACACAAGCATAAATAGACGAGTACAAAACCTTCTTCTCCTTTTCGATCTCTGATGCAGCTCCAGATACTCCAACCAAAGACTTCGCACTGTGTCGGATGAACACTTAAGACACTGGAAAGAAAAGACAGATGCATGATCCAATTAAGCTTTTAAGTTTTAACGTTCTAAGCTGGTGGTGCTTCTTTTGCATGCACATTCAAAATTTGTAAGCAAAACCACACAAATTTTACATCTGTGGAGCATCAACAAAATCACTTCGGACTCAAAAGTGCTTTTTATTGCTTCAAAAATCAAATATTCCAAACAAATACACAATCAAATGACAACCCAAATACCCAAGTATCAAAAAGGAACAAAATTCAAGATAAAATCAAGGTTCACACATACGTCTCAGGGTCCGAATAACCCGGCAGCCGGCTTCGGTGTCTGCAATGGAGCTCCGTATCCATAACAGCAAATGAAATTTTATTATATAAATGAACTGTTCTTGACACTCCAAAATCCTTATTTTGCACTCACTATTTTTTTTCTTTTTAAATATAGAAAGTGTGGATTTCAAAATGAGAATTTTAAAGTGCCGATAACAATTCTCTAAATGAATAATAACTACCATTGTTGGTCGTTAAGTTATACATGAGATTGCGGGTGATGCTATTGCGCTTGGTGTAGGTGGGAATGAATAGATCGTGAACCATTTAGATTGTGGATGAGGGAAATCGACAATGTTCATTTTCAAATTACCGTTGTTGGTAAGTTACACGTGATGTAACATTTACTCTGATGTTATTTATGAGATCAATGTAAACCATCAAATTATATTAAACAAATGATAAATTTTCGTTTAGATTATGTTAAGCATGAAGGTTGATCAGTCTTCTTTTTTATTTGGAATTTTCCTCCTACTTTTTTTATTTGAAAAGGGACGACACGGATTTCATTAAAGCCGAGAACAGGCTAATTTGTACAGGGTGAAGCAATATCCTCCACAAGCAAATCACTAATTATAGTAGGAGGTTCATTACACCATGCACCATCATCTCCACAATGGCGGTGGATGTGGGCTACAACCACTTTAGCGATCAAAGTCAGCAAGAATTCTGCATCCTCAATGATAGGCCTCATAGAAGACAATTTCGTCGAAAATTCGTGCATTGCTAAGACAATTAGAAGCGAATCACTTTCAACATTAATCATATTCAAATCCCAACCTACCACCAGCTCAAGACCAACTCTCATGGCCAGTGCCTCTCTCTGGATAGGAGAGAACACGTCCATGAATCTTCACCAACAAAACTTCCTTCAGAGTTCCTGACTACAATTCCAACTCCACCAACACTGTTTGCTTGATCCCAAGCTCCTTCCACATTAAGCTTGAATCTGCCAGATGGAGGAGTGAGGACACAGCCATCGGTGAATGGCATTCTGTCGACTGGATTGGGGAGGAATGAATTTCCCTCCTTAATTTTACGGCATTGGTGGTGGTTCATATCTAAATAACAGTACTATTCATAGGCTTGCAGGACTATGCAAAAGAACCCATCAACATAGTTGCAAAACACAAATTAAAACCATAATGTTCCAAATCCATACATCAAATATATCCAAGAAAACCAAGAGGAACAAAAAATATTGTTCTACAAATTATAAGTTGGTGCAATCCATATCGGAGATGCAACGGTCTTGCTCATCAGAATCCCAGCATCTCTATGGAAAGGATTTTCTAAAAACCTCTTTTCCTCGACGTTGTAGACACCATAATCATAAGCTCCGAGTGGTCCAAACCCTCCTTCAACGCCAACATTATCATGAATGAAGTATATGCAATTTGCTCGACATCCCGACTTTGAAGCACAAACAGATATTGAAGAATTATCACCCACAAACAAAGCAACGTCACCTAAAGTGTTCTTCTCCGTCCACTCACCCTTGCTGATATTTAGTTCAAAGACTCTGATTCTTTTTGTCTCGTGACCGTCAAGACCAACCATGCACCTTTGAACCATCAGTATTGTTTTCTCATTACAAACCACAAGATATCTCGTGACATAACAGTTCTCCCCGTCACATTCGCGTCCGACCACTTTCACAGGTGCGACAGACGGAGTAGTAACATCGAAAGAAAAGACTTTACCATACAAATCCACAGCATAGAATCTGTCTTCAAATTGAACAACTTCTTCAACCGAGCGCCACCATCCTCTGTCAACCTTTTCAAGGATATAAGTCCACTGACTGTCTTTGTTGAGTCGAAGAAAAGCCAATTGGCAGATGCCCTCATATACGACTGTAACAATGCAGTTATCGGCATTTAGTATTGGATCTGCTGAAATTGTAGCCTTGTAGACAAAATAGTTGTTACGTCGACGCCGAATCAAATTTGGCTGGCTCAGTGGAGGAAGGCGAATTATTTTCTTTTCATCGTTACTAAAGAACGGATTTATTAGCGATACAAGACGATTCTTCTTATCCACAACGATTAACCATCCTTTTGAAGACCCGCAAAATCGTTGTCTTGCCAAATTTAATTGGGTTTTAAGAACCTTGTCATCCACCGGATTGTATAAACCCCACTTGTAATAGGATTGAGAAAATATCATGAGCAATGGGTTTGTCGTCATGGCGCAATAGCTCTGTGTATCCTTCGCAGCCGAACGCCAAGACTTGCAAACAAAGCTAAATTCTTTTGGCGACTCCGTTCTCTCTACAACTAAATTTAAAAGCTCTCTAGGCAACGCAGCCCAATCTGACTCGAACCAAAAGATAAAAAACACAAGTCAGCTGATGATGAAGAATTAGACCACTATAAAAAAGAAAAATCGAAAAACGCTAATGAAACCAGTGTCTGAAATTTCTGACATCTCGGTTAAACATAGAAGAAAAACTCTTATGTTTCGCCTAAATCAGTGTTTGACATAAATTTTCATAATTTTCATCTAAGGCAATCGATATAGATATATCTATCGATATTTTCATTCATACCAATATTTTAAACACTTAATGAAACACATAAAAATCAAAAAAAAAAGAAGTGTAATCAAATCAACAGTTTCAATAAGAAAACATACCTCGATCCATAGATTCTAGCCCACAGAATAATTTTATTATTTTAATTTTTAACGACAACAACAACAACAAAACCTTCTCGCATCAAGTCAGGGTCTTATTTGACAGGAAGAAAAATATATCCGCTAGTTATATACAAAATATTTTCTGATAAAAAAATATATACACAACATATTTATACTCCCAAAAGGAATAGGATTCCGAGGATAACATTGGGCCTCGGTTGTTCTCGTTTTGTTTTTTATGATTTTGGCCCATCTGCTTTAAATAGTCCGTCTGTGTAATGGCATGTATATTTAGAGTGATACCTAGCTCGCTTTACGTGAAAAATTGTTAAAAAATTAAAATTCAATTATAGCTGCACGATCTTGTATCAACCACCAGTCTTAATCAATACCGAGGGTGTGCATAGAAAAGATTCAGAGAATCTCAGTTCTTCATAAAGCATTCAATCTAGGATCTTCTCCAAATTCCTTCCATCCGGATCCTCAAGATCATTCAATCTTGTCATGAGATCAATAATAAAAATTTTGCCTTCACCTTCTCATGTTCATCTTCTTTCCTCTCTACCTCCTTAGTCTTTTGTTCTCCATCTCCATCTATCTATTTCTCTCTACAAAATTCGTGACCCAAGATTTTTTTTTTGAATATTCTAAAGTTCTAGAATTGAGGACTTGGAGAATCCGAATGGAACGGATCAAGAGAGGATCCTATTTCAATATGAAAAAGGTGATCTCAAAAATAAGTTTAATAAAGTTATGAAATCATATAGTCGTAAGACACTAAATTCAAGTTGGCAGTGTTTCTTCTTCTGCACATTCAAATTTTGTAAGGAAACGCAAAAAGTCTTTACATCCATGGAGCGTCAACAAAATCATTTCGGACTCAAAATTAAGGTGCTTTTCTTACTTAAAAAATCAAACATTCCAAACAAATACACAACCAAATGACATCCCAAATACACATAATCTATACCAATGCATACGTCTCCGGGTCCAAATAACCCGGAGAAGCCGGCTCTGAAGTCTGCAATGGAGCTCCGCATCCATAACTGCAAATGAAATTTTTTATTATATAATAATGATTACCTTTGTTGGACGTTAAGTTAAACATGAGATTGCGAGGGATTATATTGCGCCTTGTGTGGGTGGAAGTGAATAGATCGTGGACCATTGAAATTGCGGGTGAGGGGAGTCGACACTCTTTGTTTTTTAATTATTGTTGTTGGTCGTTAAGTAACACGCAATGCAACATTTTACTTGATTTTATTTATGAGATGATTGTAATCTAAACCACGAAATGAAAGTTTAGTAGATAAATAATAATTTTTGCAAATTACAAATTAAAACCATATTGTTCCAAATCCATATATCAAACATATCCAAGAAAACCAAGAGAAACAAAAAGCTACTGTTTTACAAGTTATAAGTTGGTACGATCCATATCGGAGGTACAACGGTCTCCCTCATTAGAGTCGCAGCATCTCCGTGGAAAGGATTTTCCAAAAGCCTCGTTTCCTCAACGTTGTAAACGCTAAAATCATAAGCTCCGGGCAGTTGAAGGCCTCTTTCATCGTGGACATAGTCATTAAAGAAGTATATGCAGTTTGCTCGATATCCCGACTTTGAAGCACAAACAGATATTGAAGAGTTGAAACACCCAAACAAAGCAACGTCACCTAAAGTGTTCTTATCCGTCCACTCACCCTTGCTGATATCTAGTTCAAATACTGTGAATTTTAGGTTCCGATGGCGATGACCGTCATAACCATACCACAACATTTGAACCATCAGTATTGTTTTCTCATTACAAACCACAAGATATAACTTATGATAGTCATCCTGCTGCCTTCCACATTCGCGTACAACCATTTTCATACCTGAGATGATGGACTGATCAGTAGTGATAACATCAAAAGAATAGGTTTACCATAAACATCAACAGCATAGAATCTGTCTTCCAACTGAACAACATCTTGAAGCAACCACCACCGTTGTTTGTCAACCGTTTCATGGGCATAACTCCACGTACTGTCTTTGTTCAGTCGAATAAAAGCAATGTACATCTCACACATGACCATAATATTGGATCCGCTGAAATTTTAGCCCTGCGGACACAACAAATTTCATGTCGAGACTGACCCAACTTTGGAGAGTTCAATGGAGGAAGGCGAACTATTGACTTTTCAGTGGTAAGGAAAGGATTTATTAGTGACACAGTTCGACGTCCATTGAAAGCGATTAACCATCCTTTTGAAGACCCACAAATTCGTTGATGACTTCCCAAATTGAATTCGGTTTTAAGAACCTTGTCATCCAAGGGATTGTATAAATGCCACTTATCTTTGTCTGTATGAGAAGAAATCAAGATCATTGGGGTTGTCGTGATGGCACAATGGGTCTGTATATCCTTTGCAGCCGAACGCCATGACTTGCAAACCAAGCTAAATTCTTTTGGCGTCTCCAGTCTCTCTACAACTAAATTTAAAAGCTCTCTAGGCACCGCAGCCCAATCTGACATGAACCAAAAGATAAAAAACACTAGTCAGCTGAGCTGATGATGAAGAATTAGGCCGACGTTCCTATATTCTTTGATCAGCGTATGCCACTTCACTAACAAAACAAATATACAAATAAACAGTGTTTTATCACCAAATCACAAAATATATAAAATTAAAAAACTCTAATTGAACACAAACTAAACAAAAATTTTATGTAATCAAATCAATGGTTTCAATAAGAAAACGGACCTGGATCCATAGATTCCCCTGGCACTTGGGTAGGGCAGGAGTTGCTGTTAGGGTTTTTATTTGACAGGAAGAGAGATCTGCCTCCTACATGCCCTATTCTATTCATACACAAAATATTATACTTCCAAAGGGAACAGGATTCCAAGGATTAAATTGGACCTAAGTTGTTCTCGTTTTGTTGTTATGATTTTGGCCCATCTGCTTCATATAATCCGTCGGTTGCCAGCCGGCCTTTTCGTTGCTATTTCTGTTTAATTTTAACATTTTAGTGTAACCCATGTAAATTGCAATTGCATCCCCGACGTTGGCCAATGTTGAGTTCGGCTCAAGTCATATTATCCGTTTAATTTAGCAGATTTGACACATAACGATCCGTTAAGATATCGATATATGTCACGAAAACGACACGAATACAGCAAAGTCTCTCCAATTTCCTATGAACGTTATAAATTTTTAAGAATTTCAAACATTTTGTCTTAACTTTAGTGTTGATATACAGGTTGAACCCGGGCACACGGTCCTTGTTCATGCAGCAGCTGCTGGAGTTGGGTCGTGTGAAAGAAATAACATCCGACAATTAGGTTGAGGTTGCCTTTGCCTATGATTCTTACCTCCACCGGCGCATCATGATTCACTCAAATGTTGCAAAACTCGAACTACTCAACTCCACAATCGAGATCAACTCATACATAACTAATCACTGTTTTGCTAATGTTGCACGTCAAGATTATCATCCGACTGCTAATTACGTTGTAACTCAGCGAAATCACCGCCTAACTGTTGTCTAAGGCAGCAACTTGATCTTGTTTAGTTTCGTTATCGCTACCCGATTATAAGCCAATCCAAATCGTAATTAATTCCTGACCTTAATCTCAAAACATGAGCATTCATCCAATCTCAAACATCAAAGAAACTAATAAGTACGTGTATGTATTTAAAAAAGCAAGCAATCAATTTGCCAATTAGTATATATGTTTCTACAAAACTACTCAACCTTGACATGAATCAACTCAGCCCTGTCCTGTTCGTGGACCTTCGGAACAACCACCTTGAGCACGCCGTTCTTCATCTCCGCCTTCACGCCGTCGGTCTTGCATAACTCCGGCAGGTGATGGAAGCTGCAGAACCCGCCCTCGCCTTTGATGCTGAGAGTGTTCTCCTCCACATTCACCGACACCTTCACGTCCTCTTTATCAAGCCCCTCCATCTCCATTCGCACGTAATAACCCTCATCCGTCTCGCGCACGTACCAATCCTCGTCTCCATCAACTCCGCCGGAGTTAGAGAAGTACCTCCGGGAGGCAGCAAAGCCCGAACGGGTGGCTGCAGCGATTGGATTTGGGCGACTGAGGGAGATATCCGCGGCGAGGAACTGGGAGTTGGGGAAAAGTCGCCTGAGGGCAAGCGAGGACGCCATTGGAACTCCAAAGATATAAAAATAGCTTGAAGAGCACGAAAACAAAACCAGATTTAATTTCGAGAGCAAATCTCGCACCTAAATTGGAGGGGCGTTTTTAAATAAGGGGGCAAAAATGTGGAGAGCAAGCAAACAAACCAATTTGGATTTTACCTCTACTTTTACTATTACTTCACAAGGGTTGTAAGCCATATGTTAACATGATTAAAAATTTGTATGAATAAAGATTCCACGGTTACGTGATTAAGGGCCGTTGAAATCGTTTTTAGAGAAAATATTTTTAGGTTAAAAAAAATTAGTTATGTGTTTTTTTTTTTTCAAATGGGGATAACTGATGGTAAATTACGGTTATCCACATTTTTTGAAGACAATATTTCACGATTATCCTCCATCAGTTATGTACTTTTTACAAGAAATACTTTAAGTGTTTTTATAGAATTAACTTGTAATTTTACTAATGTTTGGTTCTAAAAACGCTTGCAGTTATTTAAAAACACTACTTAAACTAGTCATAAAACGACTAAAACACAAAAATAAAGAGTAAATTGTAGCAATGATCCATTAACCTTAACTCAATTGGAGCAATGGTCCTTCAACTAAAAATTCATTACCATTGGTTCCTCAACTCATCAAAACATGCAGCTATGATCTCTCAACTAAAATCAATTATCATTGGTCTCTCAACTTTAATCTAACTGGACAAATAGTCCATCAACTTTAACTCAATTCGAGTAATGGTCTATCAACTTTAACCCGATTGTAGCAATGGTCATTTCAACATAACTCGTTTTGACAAAATTCTGACGAAGTTGATGAAAAGGACCATAGCTACACGTTTTGTTGAGTTAAGGGACCCTAATTGTAGGCTTGTAGCAATGATCATTCCAACATAACTCATTTTGACAAAATTTTGACGAAGTTGATGAAAAGGAACATATCTACACATTTTGATGAGTTGAGAGACCAGTGGTAATGAATTTTTAATTGAAGAATCATT
>JAOTRO020190108.1:0-10626 GCA_028566515.2 Pyracantha coccinea | reverse complement strand
AATGTGCGTAGTGTGTTTGTGCATTGCTTGTATTATAATACATGTAATTTCTGCTGTATATATGTATGTAGTGTGCATAAATGTAGCCTGTCAAAATTTCATTTTACAGGGTATATTTTTAACAAGTACAGCAAAATCAATGCCCTCAACCCCAGATGTTGACCCAGTGGTATGCTGTATATATGTATCCAGGTGAATACTTTACTATTTATATGATAATCCTCAACTTGGTTTAACATATTAATTAAGGCAATAAGAGGCTTTCAACCATAAAAATCCACATCCTAATATCTTACAAACTCTTCGTTTATTGTATGCAGGCTAGTTTGAGTTAGAAATACAAAGTATGGGCTCTCAGTAACGAGTTAATACTTAACTAGTTTCACTCTGAAGACGTTCATTATTTACTAAATGATGGACTGCCGATATTGCATCAATAAATTTTCAATATCATTGTTGACAACATTTCAATAGCAAAACATCTTGATATATTATTGCAATATTATCAATACAACATTCATCTTCTAACAGAGGACGGACATCGTGCACAAAGAATTTCTGTTGACTTACCATCCAGAAGTGGAAAATGCAAGAGGTAGCAAAAGGGCTTGAACTCCGATTGCTGAACTGAGTACATGAAATGTAGCAAAGTAGGTATTGCCCTTCCTGAACTCTATGATAGGGAGCCATGCATCTTGTGGATCATTGAATCCAAGGCCTGACAATTGATCTGTAGGTCTAATTCAATCTTTGCCTGGAGGACTAGTTGTGATTGGAGTGACTTGGGAAGATTCTGTTAAGTTTCTAATGAAGTTATTAGAGGAAACCTCCTGAGGTAAATCTCGTCTGGAATTTGTTTCAACATCCACTTTGTTTGTACCATATTATATGGGCCTCACATTTGGGCTTTGTATTTGGGCCTCAAGTATTTGGGCTTTGTATTTGGGCCTCAAGTCCAAGCCCATGCCAATTGTAATAGGAGGAGCCCGTTATTCTATAAAAGGGACTCCCTTTCACCCTCATTAGACAAGAGATCTCACAATCTCACATCCTGAGATCCAAACATCTCAGAATCTCACAAGCTAAGCTAAGCTAAGCCACATACAACATCCAGAGAGCTCTCACAACACTCAGAGAGCTCTCTCCCTCAAACTCTCTTTCTCGGGGGACTCCCCCCTTAAACTTGTAATCCCTACACCTATACAGAAATACAATCAACATTAGTGTGGACGTAGCCCAAACATTGGGCTGAACCACGATACATCTTTGTGTTCTTGAGCGTTTGTGCGATCCACGGTCGGATTAATGTTGGTACAAGATCCACTCGATTTTGTGCATCAACACCCTTAAATGGCTCCAAAATACAATTAGCTACACATTAGCACAAAAGAGAGTAAAACGCAACCAGTTTAACTCGAAAATATCACAAAGAGACTAGGAATGGTTGGTATAAATGTATGAAATATATGAGTTATCATGTGTCATCCGTTGAATGAATGAGGAAATCATATTCCCAAGATATTAATTAGGAGACAACATCTTGGGATGATGATGGAAGCATCTACGATTGATGGAGTTAATTTTTCATTACAAATGTATTAAAGATATGATATAGTAATTAATCGTATCTTTAATGCATTTGACTTTTCATTGCAAGAGGAGCCCCACCGTCGTAAAGCACCCTCACCGTGGCTGTTGTCAATAGCATCGTAAAAAAGCCAGGCGGCGACAAGGATCACTGTAGCCCCAACAGCTCATGCAAAGGCCAAACGCACGACGTGACAAGTAATTAAAGAAATGGGAATGAAAAAGAATGAAAAAGGTAACACGATGAGGGATGAAGGAGAAATGAAGGGGATTATGAAGAAGAAGAGAACTTAAGTAAAAAAAACTTTTAGTTTTTATTTTTTGTGTTTCATTTCACATTCTTGCACCATCCTTCTTTCTTCTTTATTTCTTTTCTCTTCCCTTTCTTTTCCACTATCTATAGTGTAAGAAAAGATAACTTAAAACAAAATAGTTGCACTGGTAAGAATGTTATAATATTTCATTTGTTCAAACAATCTGAATTTCATTATATATGAGTAATTAATAATTACATTGCCACATCATTTAATAACAAGTTTGATAAACAAAATATAATTGAAAAGTTAATGCACATATAGATTTAAGGGTTAATCTCAGTTTACTACCTTGAAGTTTCTTGGTTTTCAACATTTGATATATGAAGTTTTTTTCATCCTAGAGTCATACCCAAAGTGTTAATTTTGGGACAGTCTCATATATCCGATAGTCTGGTTGTTAAGTCTTTCGCTAACTGATGACGTGGCGGGCATGTGGACAATGACTGAGCGCCACGTGTCATTAAGGATCCAGATGGAAATTAAAAATTAAAAAAAAAACCAAAATTTCAAAATTCCCTGACCCTCACCTACCCCACCTTCCCCTTCCCTGCTACCTACCCGCCACCATCCCTTTTCCCTGTCCCCTTCCACAAAACCCCTAAATAACCTTCCCTCCCTTCTATCTCCATTCCAAAATTCCAAGGAGATGGACCACAGTAACAGGAGAATAAGATAGACCAGAGTCTGCAGAGGCTCCTGGTCAGGGAAGAAGAGGGTGGCTACTAGCTAGTGGCGGTTGTCGATAGGTTTTCGTCTACTGTGTCAGACACTCAAACTTCAACAACTGTTATTTCTTCTTCTTCCTCTCTCTCTCTCTCCCCTTTCTGCCTATCTACTTCAATCATACATACTCTCGAGTTTTCTATGCACAATTTTTCTTCTTATTTTAATTTTGTGTGTTTTTGTTGAGTGGATTTCTTCTCTTGTCTCTACATCACCAAGCTAATTGGATGACAATTCTACTCAGAAAGACAATCGTGTCCCCGTTGATTAGAACATTTCCATGGTGACCTTTTCTTACTCTCTCCAACCCTTTTTGTTTTGTCGAACCACCATAATTCATTTCACTGTAACAATCATTCTTCTAAACAAAAATTCTACCATAACCCATTTCACCAAATAACCAAATGAGCAGAAAAGAAAAGAAAATCTACAGAGAAACTTATAACCTCAGGAAAAAATCTTGACTTATACATTGGATCAAATAGGTGGGATGCATGAACACCAGAAGGAAATCTTTACAGAAAAAATCGCAATCTTGAACCCAAATGAGCACGCGGAAGAATAGGGATCAAAAGGCCTCTCGATTCTGTCAATCCTCCGCTGCACTATGCAATCGAACTTCTTTGGCAGTGGGTCGGCATGTACATGTGCCAAGCTTTCATCCAGATCGAGAAACTCCGTCATCTTCTTCGGAGAGACAGCAGCGTAAGCGGTGGCTCGAACAAGAGCTTGCGGCAGACCTGGTTTCCTGATCTGGATTCGCATTCTAGGCGTCGGCCATGGAGAGAGAAGGGAAGGAGGGCTATTTGGGGGTTTTGGGGAAGGAGAAAATGGATGGTGGCTGGTGGCGGGTGGGTATCAGGGAAGAGGGAAGGGGAAGGTGGGGTAGATTTAACCCCATTATAAATTTTGAATTTTGAATTTTTGGTTTTTTTGTTTTTTTTGAATTTTTAATTTCAAGTGGACCCTTTAATGACACGTGGCGTCCAATCATTATCCATATGGGCGCCACGTCAGTTAATGGAAGACTTAACAGTCAGACTAACAGATGTATGAGACTGTCCCAAAATTAACATTTTAGGTATGACTCTGGGACGAAAAAAAACTTCATGTACTAAATGTTGAAAACCACGAAACTTGAGGGTAGTAAACTGAGATTTACCCTAGATCTAAAATTGTAGCATATATGCAAGTGTTGAATTATCTTAGTGATTAGGGTTTTCTTCTTGACCTTCCGTTCTGATTTCAAAATTTTCTTCCTCTCAATTATTATAAATTAGTGTAAAATATCACTTTCAATAAAAAAGAATTGTACCAAATATATAAACCATCGCAAAAAGGCTTTGTTAGGGGCAGAAAATTGCAGTATTCCATAGTACTTTATAAAATAAATTATGGTTGTTGTTAGCTTGTTAATATTTGGTTTGCATGGTCGCTACATGGATGCCACCATGCTATCATATCAATTTGGCTGGAAATTAGGTTGGATGTAACTAAATAATCAACTATAATCAATATGCCGTTTGCTTTAACTTTTGACCACATTAGATGCGCGCCTATGTGAAAAATGATAAAGGTAGCAAAACTAGGTTGCCGAAGAACATAGGAATAATGACTTCCACTTGACCGAAAAAGGAGAGAATAATGACATCCATGATTCAAAGATTCATAACCTTTTACAAAAAAATTACTTTAGACGGTTGACTTCATGAAAATAAAATTTGGTATGATATTAAGTGTGACAATTGAATGTGACACAAATGTGTTTCGATTTTCTTTTTACAAAATTACTGTATTTTGTTGTAAACTAAACAATAAGTGCGGGTGAGAGAGAGAAGGATGGTAGAGAGAATGGCTTAGGTATATGTGAGAATTGTTGTATCACACTGTAGCTTTGTGCCATCAAGATGAACTTTCTTGTTTTACAAGTAATACAAAGCTTATGAGGATTTGATCTTCAAATCGTATTGAGATTCCTACTCTAACTTTATGCAATCATATTCCTAAAATAATACTACTTGCAACACTCTCCCTTGAGTCTGTACAGCTTAAGAAGTAGTCACATCATGATCTAGAAATGGTGGTTGTTGTCGTCAGTTCTCGGCGGGCACAGTACGTGCAATCACGAGTCTCTTGGTAGGAGTGCATAATGTTGGGTATGGGCATATTATTGGAATAAATTTAATTCGAATAGTTAAATATGCAGCAATGAATAAATAAATAAATAACATAGAATATATCAATTATATCTTGATTGTAATTGATAACTCAACAAAGAACAAGGATTAAAAGATTAACTTACTTGAATCCTTAGCCACCACGTGCCGCTTTGTTGAATCATCCTTAGCCACCACGTGCCGCTTCGTCATGATTGATCGCATGAAACTTCCCCAATGTTGAGCCTCTAAGAGTAACCACACTAATAAATCTAACCATGATTGATAGAGTGATTGATGTAAAACAATATCTCACTTGGATCAATAATGTTTTGGCAGCACACAAGATGTTTTGGCTTTGGTTTATGTTTTCTCTTTTTTCTAAGGGATAAAACTGAATAATCTTTGCATTAGGGTTATGAAGCCCAAAACGTATTGAATTAAAGATATGTCCAATTGGCTTAAACAATTGATCCAATACAATTAATAATTAATCATATCTTATTCATGATTAAGCCATGTCTAATTGACTACATTCAATTCCCTACATTCACGCCTAATTGGTTTTGCAAAAGGGTTCATAAAATGCCTTTTAAACGAACACATGACCTTGGTGATGTGTACTCAGCTTTCTGCTTAAGGCTATGCAATCTTACATGCATGTATGTTGGTCAGGTTGAGGTCTATTGCCACTTAATCCTTGTTGGGCATTGCCATGGGTAATTGGGTACGAACCTGACGTTTTATAAGTACGCGTTTTGGGTGTGCACCTTATGTGCCATATTGTGCCACCGCAATGTATCAATGGATCCTCACAGAAGGATGTGAATCGTTATCGATCATGATTCTCCTTAGAGCACTTTAGAGCTCTTGCCAAGCGATCCATTTTCCACTAGTTTGTGACGTGTCACTTATATGAGACAGTCTTCCTGCCGCTATGGGGAGATAAGAACATCAACGTTCCTAAACAATGGCGCAAATTATTGTGTACGTTCCTACCATGTCTCATCTTGATCCCCGTATTCTATATCATCAGAGTGTAACCAGTCGCTTTCTTTAATTTAGTGAAAGTGATGAGATCACATATATAACTGTAAATGTGCCGGTAAAGATAGACGCACCTAACTGGTGTGGCAAAACCGTCTCCGAATGACCAGTTGCTCCTAGTGTGAAACTAGCAACCCCCAGAAGATCGTTACGTCATACTAATAGGCCGGCCTAGTACACTAGCGGCTAGCCAATCATCTGTCATTAGCCTGAATGGAGATAGGTCACTAGATTTAAAGGATTCACCTCCCCAGAAGTAGATTAACATGGAATAAATGAATCCCTTCCTCGTTCGCTATTTCAAGCATTCAACCTCATAAAATAATTCGGAGTAACAGAAACCTGAAGTTTTCAGTCTATTATGCATGCATGGATGAGTTATGGAATTGAATGAGATTATCATCAATGATATTCACGAATGTGGTAACAACCCGAAATAGTGAAAATGAAGATATCGAACCACATTCTGTTGATATAATTGACATAGAACTGATTGACCAACTAGAAAGAAATAATCCATGTCGAATTAGATTCCATGATGAAGCTAAAAGTGTTTGAGCCAGTAGTTTCAACACCATTTAACTAAAAAAAGGGTAATAAGATGAATGAAATAGTGCGATATAACGAAGCCTATGGCACAAGGCTTCTCTCATATGCCTTGGATTGATTGTATCTTATAAACATGATTGTAACGTATCTAACAGGATCATTATATGAAATCTACATGGAAGCTTTTGAAGGACTTACATGGATTGATTTAAATAGTTCTAGATCACAGAACGCCCTTTTGATTTGATTATATTCACTTTACAGATTAAATCAATCCGAGCAGATGTGGTATACTTGTCTAAGTGAATATTTGACCAATAATGGGTACTATGCCCTTGTGTGTACAATCCGAAATTTCTAGAGTTGCAATCCATGTCAATGACTTAAATCTCACTTACTCTTGAAGAGCTTGAGAAAACTGCCTCACACTTAAAGTCAGAATTTGGGATAATAGATCATAGGAAAACTCACTTTCGTCTGGACTTGAAGCTCAACCATATTTCTGACAGTATTCTGGTCCACCAGTCGAATTACACACCCAAAAAAGGTTATGGATCATGAAGTTCCATATCTAAATGCAATGGGCGTTTATTGTACTTAACTCAAAGCACCAAACCAAACACCGCAGTTGCTGATAACCTTTTGGCATGTTTGAGTTTGGTAAATAATTTTGCATCTGGTGACCAACAAAGAATAATCCGTTTAACCCAATTTTATTCTCAAGATTTTGATCGTGTGGAGACAATTATACTCATGATATGAAGATGCATGGTGATTTTTCATCATTGCAATAAATTAGTGATCTTTCAAGGAATTGGTGAAGACCAAGAGCTATGAAAGCTACAAGTTAGTGTATAAGCTTCTTACATTGGCTTTGATGTTACCAGTTGCAATCGCTTTGGTGGAGAGCGTTTTGCCTATGAATATTGTCAAAATACCATTGCGTAACAAAATGGGAGATCAATGGTTGAGTGATAGCTTGATTGTTTACATTGAGAGAGATGTTTTTGCTTTTATTGATAATGAACCTATTATGCAACGTTTTCATGACATGAAACCTCGCCAGAACAATTGTAACTTGTTTGTATTGATAAATTATCACAGACATTAATTCACTCCACGATTCTTGACTTCGTCACTACACAACTCAAAAGAAACATCCAACTCCATGGATAACTCATCCATGAAAAATACAATCCATTCATGAGGATAACTAAACCTTGCATGCTGAAGAACTATCGTAAAAGCACTGAGCTGCACAACCGTCTAATTATTGTGTAATCCATGGCATATAAGCTCTGGTATGAGTCACCTCTAATAAACATTAAGCTTCATTCTCATAGCTTTTTTCCAACCACACAAACCACACTGGAAAAAAAAAAGCGCGTGCGCGCACACACACACATACACACACTAAAAGGCTTCGCCAGAGCAAAAGAGTGACCACAACCAATATCTTGACGAAAATTGTTAAAACATAGAAGAAGTAAAGAGGAAAGAGATCAAAACAGAATGCGATCAATCCTAAAACCGAAACAACAGATCGACGACAGAAGACTTTTTCTCAGTTTTTCTAATAGTTAAGGTTTCTAATATGCTAAGTTTGAACACCAACTAGTGGCGGAGCTACTTGAGGACTAGGAGAGCCTCGGGCCTATCATGAAGTTTCTTCACTTTTAGTTTCTGTTTGTGTGCTTTTGGTTGGATACTTTGTATTCTTTGACTTATGTACTTTTCCTCCCAGCTAGCTTTATTATATTTCTCTAATTGACCAAAAAAATGTGTTTTATAGTAGTATTGTTATGAAACCAAATCCTTATGTCAACTAGTCTTCCTTAGTTAGTCACCCTTTTGCATGATTTGTTGAACACTGAAACCACGCATATATGGTATAGAGGAAGAATTTTTTATCCGTTCGGTGCAGTAATTTTTGTTCAATTTCAATGTAGGAACTTATAAAGAAGTTCGGTGCTTATGATATAATTATCTCAATCTAATTATTTTTTTTCACGACTCCATTCCTCTCTTTTGATTAAAATTTTCCATTGCACTACAAAAATGGACTTTTCTCGCATTAGTTATATTATTTTTTGTCCAATATCTTTCATACAATTTAGAGGACCCTACTAGCTTCGATTTCTGGCTCCGCCACTGATTATATGTCAATAGAACATTAATTAATGTACCAAACTCTTGGTACGTTCTAAATTTGCAGACCTCGAGTGCTTATATATAAACTTATCGACTCCCAGTACAAAATGCTCATCACTTGCAAATACATAGTATTGGTCATGCACAATACTTCAATTGCTAAGGTACTGTATTGCGAAGTTCTTGAATTCCAATAACGTACCAAACTAAACAAAATAATGCAAAAAAACATATCAAATAATTGGTACGTTTCAATCGCACATTGTATAACGTTTCATAAGGCGTTTACGTTTAAAAAAAACTAAATAAATAAATAAAGCCTTTATGTATCAAATGTCTGGTACATTCCAAAATAATATTATTTCATGAACAATAGAATTTTCGAAGACGGTACAGTAGAAATTCAAAGAACGGTACGATAGATACTACAATTTGGCCGGTTAGAGTAGATTATCACGTTTAAAGGTTTTAAATTTAAAAGACTATGGTGAAATCAAAGTAGAATATATATCTACAAGATTTTGGGGACTTTTGATAAGTTATCCTGATTTTAATTGATATATTAAATATAATGGGAAATGTGATATCCCACATCGTCCAGGGAAGTGATCATTAAATGTATATTTTTATCCTTACCTAGCACGAGGCCTTTTGGGAGCTCACTGGCTTCGGGTTCCGTAGGAACTCCGAAGTTAAGCGAGAATGAGGCTAGAGCATTCCCAGGATGGGTGGCCCACTGGGAAGTTGCTCGTGAGTTCCCAGAAACAAAACCGTGAAGGCGTGGTTGGGGCCTAAAGCGGACAATATCGTGCTACATCGGAGTCTAACCCGGGTTGTGGTGGGGGTCCAGGTCGAGATGTGACAATATTACTCTCACTAGGTGACCAAAGCAACTTTGCGAATGTTATAATCTTGACACTTTACGTTGTTCCAAAGTCAAGATTATTTATACGATGAACATACGTCATTGGCAAAAAGTGAGATACATGTACTTCTCATAAATAAATACGAGTATTATTATTTTTACTTTATGAAAGATATCATGCTCATCCTAGGACTAAAAAGTAAGATTTACAAGTTAAAAGCCTCTGTACAATTATTTACTGAGTGTCATAAAAGTGAATGCAGGGCAAGGTACAAATTGGTCCCGAAAAGATCAGGGAAAAGTGGACCAATTGTGAAAATAATGTTCAATTTTGTGGTGAAAAACTGAAACTCATTGGACAAAAGCCTTTTACTCTATCACAAATCAAACAGAGAGCTTTCTTGAGGATGTGACCATTTTAGCAAGTGGTGATGGATCATGGAGGAGGGACCAATATTTGTACCAGAGATTGATTGGTCTATGCAGCAGCAGATCAGAGAGAGATATTTTTCTATGCATTCGAAATACGCAAGTACATTATGTGTTATTTAAGTGCAGAAGAAGTTTATTTTAAGTTTTTCATTTATATTTCGATGCATTGAAAAATCTCGAGAAAGAAACAAATGCAGCCGACGATTGAAGAGAGTCAACCAAACCTAGCATCCAATTCCAATCCAATAGATGATGAGTGCAGGTGAACAGCCTTCCTCCAATTGATTGGTGGGATGAAGCGCAACCATTCACAATTGTTTATTAATAATCCCTTTAATCCAAGTAGCTTCTCATTTGGAGTAAAACTTACGTACTAACCCGATAATATTTTTACAAACCTTTGTTTTTAAAATACGAATTAGATTCACTGATTATAAATGAAAAATAATTGGGTAAATTACATAAAATTACCTTAATTATTGAGTCAGTCACAATTTCATACCCTATTTTTTTAAAATATCAATGTCATATCTCATCTTACGAATTTGTTACAATTTCATACATTCCGTCAGTTTGTTTGTCAATTATTCCGTTAAACAGTGACGTGACTTAAATAAATAAATTAAATATTAAAAAAATTAATTAAATATTAAAAACTAAAAAAATTAAAATCATTTAATATTTTTTTACATGGGGACCCACCCCTTATCCCCCTTTCGTCTTCCCAAACTTACACACCGCCCGTCGCTCCTACCGATTGAATGGTCCGGTGAAGTGTTCGGATCGCGGCGACGGAGGC
>JAOTRO020190100.1:0-10628 GCA_028566515.2 Pyracantha coccinea | reverse complement strand
ATATATATATATATATATATATATATATAGAGAGAGAGAGAGAGAGAGAGAGAGAGAGAGAGAGAGAGAGAGAGAGAAAGAGAGAGAAACTATACACAATCACCCCGAGTGAAAAAAACAAGGGGCATAAAACAAAGACCATTATGCTACGATCATAACAATCTTCCAAGAGAAACACTTTCAACCAATTCTAAAGCAGCAGCAGCAGCAGCAGCAACATTTCAGCATCAACTAATGCTTCTGCTGCAGGCAATTCATTTTTTTAGAGTTCAATCCCTTTGCTTTTTTAATCCCAAAAAATCAATTTTTTTTTCATTTTCGAATAAGGCTTTGAGGTTATACAGAAGAGTACATAGTACATTCACAGATTCACTTGGTTTTTGGAATGGAATGTTTTTTTGTTTAAAAAATCCAAGTTATAAATAATGGCTATAAAATGTTGGTGGCCCCGAAAGGAAACAGTGAGGGAAAGCATGAAAAAGATTTGGAAGAGATAGAGAGCAAAAGGGGGGTCGCTTTAGCAGGCTCGACCTTTCACTATGTCCAAGCTCATCTCACTTGGATCTGTTGCTTGCAATTCAAATGAAATGCCGTCCAATTCTCTCTTAAATCTGTCCTTGGAACTAGCATACACCATCTTCATCCTCACCTTTGATGTATCCGGTGACCTAATCCATGCCACAAAAACACATGTACAAGTATAGTTGTTTAGGTGTTCAATAAAGTGCAAAAAGAAATGGAAAAAATGATTTAGAGAGAAATTACAAATTTTCCCTAGAAAAATATTCGCGTTAGAGTCATGAGAAGGTACATAGTTAGGGCTCGTTTAGTACCTAAGATTGGATTGGATAATTCAGTTGTTTATCAAGATATTTTTAAGCAAGAAATGAAAAAAATTTGTCCAAGTTGAAGGTATTATTTTCTTACTTCAAGATACATTGATCTTATGATTTACTCCATCCAATCCAATCCAATCCAATCCTAAGGACCAAACAAGCCCTCGTGAATTTGAAATCAAGAATGGTGGAATAAGGATTCATACTTTAAAATACAAATTTTTTTCCCTACCATCAATTGTATACAATTATGAGTCTCTCTCTCTCTTCACGAGATACTATCTATCTCATTGACTATAAAGATAATATCACTTTTCACAAGGTAAATAGATAGACATATAAATGTATATAACCTGTTGTATGGATGAATTACTCCTTACCTACAAACATATGACCCTTGTTATACAAAAGTCAATGAGAGCCAAGAAAGATCGTTAGGGTAAGGATAGGCATAACATATGTGACCATGGCAGGTTCAATTTCCAATTGTATTGTAAGAGAAAATGAGAATGGATGCAGTTTTTATGTGAAGTTAATTACCATGCAATGAAGAAAATCTTGCTTTTCTGGCAGTTCTCTTCAGTAGTGAAATCGAAGTCATAGACAGCATAGCGACACTCATCAGCAGGAAAACTGGCGGTGAAATCCTCATAACCCTCATTAGGTTCCCCGAGCTTATCAATCACAATTTGTTGTTGCTCAATCTTGTACAGAATAAAGCGATAGCTCCTTTTTGCTTTGAGCTCCAAGAACCTCAGCTTGCAGTCATCGTGCACAGCCATTCCAGAAGCTGCATTGGCCTGCGGGATCCCATGCCATAATATATAAAAGCTAAATTATTAGTTACAACCTCTAATTAATTGGCGCGTCATTATGTATCTGTTGCTCAAAAAAATATTACTATATATGGATAGGACTAAGAATTTTTTAATTTCCTTTCATTTTTGTTTATGTAAATGATTTCCAAAAGCAGCCAATGAAAGTTTTGTAATTGCATCACATAAGAAGCGTTTCACGGGATGTTAACATGGTGAAATGTTCTCTTATTTGTTTGAATGTGTGGTTGAGATTGTAAGCATGACATGCTATCGTAAGCTAATATGAATAAAAATGAAGAAACAAACAAATTAGAGTCACAGCATTATCACACAGCTTAATACAAACATGATGCCTTTGGTTGAAATAATTAGAAATTAATTATCGTAGTTGAACCTATGATCAGTATAAATCATCATAAATTGTTGAGACAAAAAAAGAAAGAGAAGGGGATGCATACCATTTTGTCTCCAATGAGAAAGGGCTTCTGAAATGTGTAAAAAAAGAGAGAAGGGAATTGGGGGAATGGAAATGGGCAAGAAGCACAATGAGAGCCTACGGGAGCAAAAAAAAGTGAAAATAGATCCTTGTTTTTGAAAGGTAGAAAAGCTGGAAATTGGGAGGCTAAGATAATGGAGGAGGAGAGAATTTGGAGGAGAAAATTTGCTTCTTCTGCCGATTGTGTCCACAATTCATTCTAGTCCTTCCACGTATTGTAACCTTAATTTTGTTATGGATTTTTGGGATAAAGTCTATTGAATTTTCTTGTTATAGGTATAAAATGACGTTTGATAATCAGGAAAATTATGAAGTGTTAAATAATTGTAGCCGTTTGATTTAATCCGACGATTTGTAGTCTTAATAATTTATTTAACTGATCATACGATCCATTTTATTTCCAAGACACCTTCTTATGACTATGGTTATTGGCATATAATCTTGAATAAAGACATAGTAGAAATGCTTGGGGTTAGATTGTCATTGCAGATATAGGAGGATATCTAAATGATGTTAAATTTTATTTATTGCTGTGTCATAATATTTCTCTTTTCAATGTTAAAACTTGTTTCAAATTTAAATCCTATGTCTCGTTGAAGAAAATATGTCGATGGTTGTCGATGGTAGTCAAACAATTTGAAATTGTAAACTAATAGGGTACACATTGTAATTATAATTTATGCACTTAATTTACATTGAATTTTCTTTGCTGAAACTAAAAGTAATCTCGTAAGAAATTACACGTATTGCTGCTTTGAGTGATTTTCCCAGTACTTATCTTCCCATTGTTGCACTTGTCTAATTGAATTAATGTTCCTCTTAAAGATCCCTTTTTATCGGGGTTTTTCAAGTTTTATATTTAATTTACCTCCTATAATATTTTGTGAACATAGAGATTTAGTTTCCTTTCTTCACTCCTATTAAATCATATGTTTTAGGATCAAATACATCTAAGTCACGAAGAATCAATTATGTTGCCCACTGATTATTCAAATGCAGATCATAAAAATTGTTGATATTATTGGAAAACTTTCCAACGGGTTTCTTATTTTATTTTCCATTGGTTTGCGAAAAATCGGAGCCCATGCTCAAGAGCTCCACAGGTATGTCACCGCTATTTTACATGTTTCTACTTTGATTTCCAATACGAGGTTAAGCCTTTGATTTCCAACAAATTTCCATTGGGTAATTTGATTTCCAACAAATTTCCGTTGGGTAATTTGATTTCCCTCGAAGACATAAATTAATGTGTTTTCTTTGACCATTCTATTATAATTTTCAACCCATTTCGTATAAAGCTGTAGTTTCTTGCCAATCTCGTAAGTTCTCTTGATGAAGTTGAATTGGAAATCAGAATCTTATGGAACATTTTGGTAATAGGGAGGCTGGGTGTGCCCCGGATCAATGGGGACGTTCAAGCTTTGGAACCTTGAGTGCTTCCACAGACAGTGCCAGGAAACATTTGACTGCATTCGTGCGACCACTTCTAAATCCAGTTTTTCATCATGGAGAATAGTTTGCTTGCTTTTATCTTTTTACGATAGTCTGTTTTGATCCTATTATATGTTGCTATTCATTATTCACTTGCATGCCTTTTAAGTTCAACTGTCCGAGGAGAACATAGTTTAAATATCTTCTGCACTAAGTGTAGTTAGTGCTAATTTGTTGAACCAATGGCACGTAGGGGTCTGCAAGGGGTTAGGTTGGAAAGGGATGGCTCGGGAAAGGGGGCGCTTTAGGGGAGAGATTCTTTCTTATGGTCATTTTATCACATGGTAATCGTTTGTTAAACGTTGAATACATGTGAAGCGTATATCCAACAATGACGGGTACGGAAATTGAGTTTTAAGTTTTAGGGGTATGCAAGGGGTTAGATCGGAAAGGGATGGATTGGGGTGAGGTTGCTGGGGGTGCTTTAGGGAGAGATTCTTTCGTATAATCATTTTATCATGTGGTAATCGTTTGTTAGACGTTGAATAGATGTTAAGTGCATATTCAACGATGATGGGATTGAAATTATGGGAAAGAATAGGCAATTGCATTTAGATGGGTGGAATACAAATACTAAGATGCAAGCACCTGAAGTTATATGGTGATTCATATGCAATTTAAAGTGATTTCATTCATGAGTAATCAAATTCTATTTTTAATTTCCATTTTTTTTTTTGGATTTTTAGTTCAACGGTGACGTACTAAACAAAGGAGCCTCCCTTAACACAATTAGGAATTGGGATGTCTTTAGTGGAACAAAACTTCATTTTTTTGTACTTTGTATAGTTGTAAGCATAAAACTCTCGTGGAGATTGGGCCATAGCTTTTCAAAAGCAACCCCTACCAACTCTACAATTTTTGTCATGTAATATATGAATGTAAATAGCACTCCCTGGCTATGGCACACCAACATTCCCAATTTTGCTAACTTCTATTCCTCACAAATGATTGTAAAGAACACCGGAATACATAAACACTACAATTTGACACATTTTCGAGATTTTCTACATTTCCAACAATGTTCCAAACCCCGCAGCAACGTTCGGGGTACACTTTACACATGCATCTTAAGAAGTTTAGAGCATTCAACTTTGCATATTGATTCTCCGTCTTCTAATATTGTCATAATTTTAAAACAAATGCAATATGGCCGGTGTAGTATAAAACAAATATAAAGAGTTCAAACCAGTATACCAGTTCAAACTATAAGATGATAATCTTTTAAAGTACATATAGCAAGGAAACGAAAATAATTATATATGGACACCAAAAGCATGTGCTTGGACTCTTTATACATTTAATGATGAATAAAATAATAGCCTAGGTAGCAAGTAAACGAAAATGATTATATATTTACACAAAAAGCATGAGTTAGATTCTTATAAATTTAATTGGGTTTAAATTAATGACCAAATTGATAATATAATAAATGAAGCTCATTGAGCATAGATATGTTCATAAGTACACAGGAGGCAGAATGGTTCATGCATATCTCTACATATTTAGACGACATGATCACCCCCAATAGTTTTTTTTAATTTTTAATTTTTTAAACAAACGACATTATCTATACTAAGGGAAAGAGGGTGGACTAGTCTCACAATGGGTGGGAAATAATGTGGTTTAAATTCGCCTTTGGTGAGAATCGAATCTAAATCATCTCACTTACAAGTGAAAAAGAATACCAGTAGACCGTAATACTAAGTGATACCCCCTAATAGTTTAATTACGTAGTACTTCCATTCAATTTGTCCTTCGTCGCCTAGAAATATATTGATAGGACTGTTTTATATGGCAGCTCTCACATGTTGGTGAAACAAGTGTGAGGTGATGTAAAACCCAAAATAATATAATGGCGCTTATACTTTTATGAGAATGACACTACAAATGATATGGTGGGGAGTCTCCACCATAGTTTTTCTCTTCATCTTCTCAAATGGCTATTGTAACGCCCCGTCAATTTAATTCGGAATTTACATTTAGGGGTAGGTCAAAAATATCCTAGTTATCCTTTATATTATTAGCCATACTAACCATTCTTTCTTTGATGATTTTCCACTAAAATTTTATCTCGTTTAATTTTATGGCTGCATCTAACTCCCTTTAGACTGCCTACGTACCCTTGAACGGGATCAAGCCTTTCGTAGTTCACCTTTCATCTTCAATTCATTTTCTAAATCATTCAAGTGAATGCCAATCACGAAGCTAGGTTCAATCAAATGAATCACCCCAAATTCATATTATACATCGATTCAGAATATCATAATTTGCTTAAAAAGACATCATCGGCCCTCTGGCCACGAGCCGCCGCACATGGTGGTTTCCGATGAACGGAAACCCAGTTTTCTAACAAACTCCAAAAATTACCAAAATTTGCAGGCAAGTATAATTCAATGAGAGGAACAACTTTCATACCTAGGCCAAAGTCCAATTCGGCGGAGAAACGCCTGAAAACTGCCTCGATCCGCCGAAAACCCTTTATTCGACTCCAAAATAGATTTGACACCCCAAACAATACATGGGCTTTGTTCATGAGGTTGAGGGGAATCCGTTGGTGGTGGTGGTTGATGGAATTTGTTTCAGAAATGGCAGATCGCAGCCATGTTACCACCGCACCCACTGGTGCATTTTCCCACAAAACTGAGGCCAATACTTTCGATTTTTGGTTGAAATTGGAAGGGGGAGGATTGTGGAATATTTTCTAGGTGGTGAGTGGCTTCAATTCGCCGGAAAATCACTGGAAATGGCGTCAGAGGCCATGGAACCCGCTAGGTCGGGTTGTGGATCAAAAAGGGGGTCTGGTTCCCTCTTTCTCTTCTCCCTCCCTTCCCCTCCTTTCCTCCCTTTCTGATTGGGCAGTTTCCCACCCTTCCTCTCTCCTTTCTCTTCTCTCCTTTTTCATCTTAGCTGTCCATCTTTCTCATTTCTCTTCTTTTCCTTTCATCCCAGCCACACACGTGGCACAACTCATTGCTTTAGAAAATCTGGAGCCTACTAGATTGAAGAAAATTTACCAAAATGTCCTTAACTTTAAACGTTAATAACTCATTCATTATAATTTCGTTTCACAAACGGTTTGCCCCAACGCATTCGTGAGATCGAGCTCTATCCGAATATGCCAAGAAATACGATAAAATATATGAATATAAAATACGTCATCGTGTAATTACGTTAAACCAACTAGGGGCATTTTCATTTTTTTTCACTTATCGATAAATTTTACGACATAAATTATAATAATTTCTGGTAACAAAATTTTAAAATTTCTCAATTAAATTTTTCATAACAATAAATCGATTTATTTTTTATTTTCTCCACATATTCATAATTATGAATATCAAATTCATATATAATTATGAATATCAAATTTATATACTTCAATTTTTCAGAGTATTACAGCTACAACTCAATAAAGAACTGCCAATTTTATTTTCTATATTTCAAAAAGAAGAAGACTGCTGCATATGTATTATTCTATCAGTTCCTGCGCGAATTAAACGTGCTTGATTTTATTATATATTCTAATTAACATATGCTAGCTGACCCGTTGATCTTGGACCATTAATATATTGCTCCCTGTCCCCCTACTGATCAACGACTAAGGAAATGGAAAGTGCTCCTCCATAATAGAGCCAGCACAAAATTAACGAATACTAAATTAATCCAAGGATACTTGGATAAATAAATACATAATCCATAAACTTCATATACTTTTTTAATAAATTGGTTACTTAGCTTACAACTTTTGTAACCTATATAAATAAGCTCTTTTGGACACATTTCTAGTTACCACCGAGGTTCTAATAGTTTGATTTCCTTCATCTATTATGGCTAACGTGTGTCCTCCAGCTTCCCAAGTTCTCTCTCTATCTCCCTACACCAATAGTTCATCAAAGAGAGAAACTTATACCATTTGGATGAAATCACTTGTATGTCATACAAATGGTTGCACTGTTTACAATTCCAGTGGCAACATTGTTTATCGAGTCGACAACTACGACAAAAGGTGTAGCAACGAAGTCCATCTCATGGATCTCCAAGGCAAAGTTCTCTATACTATATTTAAAAAGGTAAATATAATATAAAAAAATAATATGGTTACGTTGTCTAACTGTGAATTCGAGTATATTTATGGTTGTGTTTTTCTTTGATTTTGCAGAAATTAAAAGCTTTTGAGCAATGGGATGGCTACAGAACTAGTAGCCCTTCTAATAGAAACAAGGAGAAGCCTGGGTTTCAAGTGAAAAGTTATAGTAGAATGCTCATGGGAACCACAGCTTGGCAAATTACAGTGGAGTGTGACAAGTATTGGATAGTGGCAGGGAAGAGTGGTGCTGTGGGATATAGAATAGTAGACATTGATGGACATATTGTTGCAGAGGTGAGCCCTGGGTCTTTAATTATACTATCTAATTATATGTAACTTATAAGGATCGACCATATATACATATTTATCATTTATCTATTAATAATTTTAACATATTTTTTGGTGGGCTTGTGCAGGCAAAGCAGAAGCTGTCATCATCTGGAGTGGTTCTGGGGGATGATGTCTTAACTTTAGAGGTGGTTCCTCATATGGACCATTCCCTTATAATGGCTATTGTGATTGTGTATGGATTGATTTGTCGCAAAATGTAAGTGTGATCACATAATATGTAGCATGGCTATTTCCAAAGCATGTAAAAATGCGCCTTCTTATAAATTACTTTGCAGGTAGAGATTATGGTCCTTTGTAACTATATCATAAATCAATAGGCCCTTTTATTTCTAGTTGAATGATACTTGCATCCCACCTGTGATCCAACGCAACCTTCTCATTCACCCTTTTTATTTAATAATTTTTTCATAAACATGATATAATCAGATTCGTTCATCTCCTAAATCGTTATTCCAAGATATAAGGTCAATGAAAAATCAAGAAAAACAAATAGATGGTTTTGGTATAAACTAAATGCACTGTTCACCATGACAATGTTACTACTAAAATCATATATTTATTTGATACATATGGATGACTAGACTATCACCACTTTATTTGGATTTTTTCATAGATGATCTTGAAATGATGCTTTAGGAGCTGAATATAAGAAACATTTTTAAAATGAAAAGGGTGCAACGAGGAGGGTTCCACCAAGAGGAGGACGCAAATATTATTCTTTTTATTTTTTCTTAATACTTGTATTCCCTCATAGGGAAAGCACATATCTCACCCCTTACACATGACATATTTTTAATGTATAAATTACATTATCAGAACCATTTAGTTTATTAATCACTCAAATCGGATATTGTTTATACATTCAATTGTATGAATCAAATTGACGATGTAAGTATCAAATAACATATTCATGATGAACTATCTAATTACTTAATACATTTGAATGACTAAATGATCTTTGATGCGAGTTATTTTTTGTATGAATGATTTTCAAATAAACATTAAGAAATTAAACGATTTTGATTATGAAATGTATGCAGTAAAAATACGTCATTTGCTTATTTGCAAGGGGTATGATATATGCATTTTCCATGGAGATGCAAATATTGTCCTTTCTCTATATCTAAAGATCGATGGAGAGAAAATGCTGCGAAAAATAAAACTTGTGAATCCAAACTATTCTGAATTTTTCACTTTGGTTTGCACGCACCAAAAGCTGTTTTGGGAGATTTCATTTTTACTTTTTATTTTTGAATAACACTTGCATTATCTTCTTGGGGCCTAAGCTCATTCTTTTACTTGCAAATAACTTATCTTCAACTTAAAAATTTCATAATCGGAACCGTTCAGTATTTTAATCTTCAATTGAAGTTCATGTCTACAAAAATATTTCGAATCAATGATCGTTTAGTCATCCAAATGTATCAAATAAATCAACGGTGTATTTATCAAGTAACATATTTATGATGAACAATTAATTTATTTGATACATTTAGATGACTAAACGAACACTGATTCGAATGATTTTTTGTAAGGAGAATCTTAAAATGAAGAATAAGATATTGAATGGTTCTGATTATAAATTTTTTATGGTTAAGATACGTTATATGCAAGTTCCCTAAAAAATGAATGCAAGCATTATCATTTTTTTTGTTAGATACGAATGAGAAATGAAAAAAATAAAATAAAAGAGTATTGTATATGTGGTAAGATGCAATTTCGATACCATTTTATTCTTCCAGTACCCTTTAGTGTAAATATATTATTATATATAAAAAAAACATGTCAATTGAGAATGGCCTACAATTATTATATATCCAACTTTAAACATTCCAGTTTCCTCCAATATTCCTGTTCAGGCAAGAAATCTCATCGGCGGGCTTCCCTGGCTCAAGCACACAACTCCCCGAGGAGTTGGCACTTTGGTTGTTTGTCGGGCTCCTACTTGTCAAGGACTAGACTGAACCATTTTTATCTTGAACTTACTAGCAAATTCCTCCACTTCTTTTGAAATAAAAGATGGCCCGCGGTCTGTGACAATTGTCTCGGGCATCCCGAACCTATGCAAGATCTTGGTTTCAATGAACTTTTTGACCGCAGTTGAAGTGATGGTTTTTACTGCTGAAGCCTCTACCCATTTAATGAAGTAATCCGTAGCCACGATTATGAACGTGTGCCCTTTGCTAGAGGCTGGATGGATTTGCCCGATAAAGTTCATTGTCTATCCTCTAAAGGGCCAAGGCTTGACGACATGGTTTAAAGGCATTAAAGGCACATGTTGGAGTGGTCCTTGTTTCTGGCATTCTTCACATCCCCGAGCATAAGTTTTGCAATCTTTTTCCATCTCGGGCCAGAAATAGATGTATCTCCTGAGTAGCCACCTCATCTTGGTTCCTGCTGAAGGAAATTTTGTGAAAAACATGTTCATTTGAGCAACATCTATGGCATGCAATTAACAATTAAAGGTGGAACCATGCTTGTATGCACTCAAAACAAAACATTACCCATGAAATTCAAAGCCTAGTAGTTAGGTGAACCAAGACTCAACT